>NDXB01000438.1:44522-67256 GCA_002631895.1 Agapornis roseicollis | reverse complement strand
TGGTGTCCTCAACATAAAAAGGACATGGAGCTGTTGGAACAAGTCCAGAGGAGGGCCATGAGTTTGATCAGGGGACTGCAGCATCTGCCATATGAAGACAGGCTGAGAGAGTTGGGGCTGTTCAGCCTGGGGAAGAGAGGGCTGCATGGAGACCTCATAGCAGCCTTCCAGTATCTGAAGGGGGCCTATAGGGCTGCTGGGGAGGGACTCTTCATTAGGGACTGTAGTGACAGGACAAGGGGTAATGGGTTCAAACTTAAACAGGGGAAGTTTAGATTGGATATAAGGAAGAAATGCTTTCCTGTTAGGGTGGTGAGGCACTGGAATGGGTTGGCCAGGGAAGTTGTGAGTGCTCCATCCCTGGCAGTGTTCAAAGCCAGGTTGGATGAAGCATTGAGTGACATGGTTTAGTATGAGGTGTCCCTGCTTATGGCAGGGGGGTTGGAACTAGATGATCTTAAGGTCCTTTCCAACCCTAACTATTCTATGATTCTATGAATCTGTGATGAAAGTGTTAGGATTCAAGGAGTAAACAGGATTCCGAGGGAGAGGGAAGAAACGAAGATGACAGAATACAATTCTCCATAATCTTTCCTGGGCAGAAGATCTCAGAGCCTTAAAGGGAAGGATCAAATGTGTTGGTCTGGGGGGCTTTTTGTTTGTTTTATTTTTAATGCCAACTAATTCACCTACTCGTATTTTTTAAAAAAAGCACAAGAAATTCTATCTTCTATCTTTTAGTTCTGTCATTCAAAAATGTGTGTAATGTGGGACTTACTTAATTTTGGTCACAGTCCCTAGCACATCTAAAGAGGATAGTTTCTCAGCAAGGTGTGTTTTAGTGAATATTTTAGTAGCAATGACAGCGTATAGAAGATGAGGCCCACATTCTGTATAGTTAATTCTTGGTTTATAAATTCAATCACTCTGCAGACACTGAATGATACATGAACTCTGTGTTAATTATTCCAGTATATGAAACCTAAGTGATTCAACAACCCAGGTATTTGTGTACCAGTAGAGGGGCATGAGAGAGATGCCTAAAAGGATTTCAAACAGGAGGAACACATATGTTGTTTATGAAAGATTTTTCTAAGGTATACAAAATTATGCATCATTACCCTGCCTTCTTACTCTTAAGATCAAATATCACTTAAATGAGTTTTTCAAGACATGCTATTTTGGAATCTAACTTTTTTTTAATTGTTATTTTGTAACTGTTTTGCCATCTAAGATTGCATAGCTGCCTCTTCATGTTTGGACAGCTCTGCCACAAGTCACAACTGTAAAGCTATTGTTCCTTAAACTGCAGCTGATGTAGCCAAAACATTTAAAAAACTATGCACGTACTTTGTTAAATCTCATTTTTAAGAAATGGAAAGTTCAGTACTTGTTTTCTTTGGAAGAATCTGTGGCGGATGCATGAGAGTATTGTTTTTGTTTTTAAACAGGGACTCTGGAAAGAATCAGTCCAAGGTGGCATGATTTATCCTGCTCAGAGGTGAACAGACATTTCATTTTTTATATGGAAACATTCCAAAGACCTAGTGTTAGCTAAATGCTAACACGTGAACACAGCATCTGTAATCATATGGCTGCTCACATCTCAAAGACACACAGCTTTACAGAAAATGTAAATTACATTTTAGACGACTTGGTGACACTAAACCACAAAAAAAAAAAAAATTAAATTAAATCATTCAGTATTTCAAATCAAATGAGAATAACATCCTCAAATACCTTATATCCCTGTCATTCCTTCCATCACTTTAGCTTTAGAGAACAATTCTTAACACAGGGGAAGCCGAGATAGGGGAACCACATCTCACGCAATAACAGTTGTAGATGTGATTATTACACACATCCTAAAGTTGTGTTTTATCTGAAAAATCCCCTTCTTTTCTTTCTTCTACTGATTGCAGGAAGGACAAGTGGATGCACAGATTGTATGCATTTCTAACAAAACAAAGCAATTCCTTGCTAGGGGGTCACATGGATTTACATGAATGCTAAACTCAGATTTCTTTGAGACTCTTTTAATGAGGTCCCATGTGTCCCTTTCCTACACTGAAGATTATCAATTTAAAAAAAAATAATAATTTTAGGCACAGGAGTTTAAGAACAGCAAGAGCTGTGTGTTTTATATCTACTTTAATTGAGTGATAAAGGGAAGGATCTGGCTTGGAGGGGCTTTTTATAATAATACCAACATGTAATGTTAAGGTGATGTAGCTTTTATCAATATAGTATACCATCTTATTTCTGGCATCACAGATGATGAGATATAAATGTATAACACTTGCATTAGATTACCTACTAATCAGCAGTTAAATAAGAATGGCCAACCTTCCCCTACCAGTATCAAACCGCCACATATGTTTGCTCATGGGATTAGACTACTAGCCAGTATTAAGAACAAGAAGCTCATGACATAAGTAATTTATTCAGAGGATATGAAATCTACTGCATAAGTAGATTTCAAATCAAGGTTGCTGTCACAATCCCTAGCTGAAATGAGATTTCTGAAACATTGGTGTGAATACTGAGACCCAGTTAATTGAAAACGCAATGTGTTTGGTTTTAGTTTCCTGGGTATGGCAAGTACCATTAAAACTTCTGAGGAGCCATTCTTGCGTTTCAGCGTGGGTGGTCCACCTGAAATGTAACCCATAACAAAACCGCTAACACACTTCCTACCTTTGTAGCTCAGTAAAGGGGAGTAACTCCTGTTTTAACAGGCCACAGGTTTTGCATTAAACTAACAACACAGGCTCTGGGGCTTGTTGGGCTTTCCTTGTACTTGTCTAGGTCTGTCTGAAGATTTGTTTTTGCATTAAACAAGCAATTATTTAATTACCAGATCCCTATTTCCTACTTTGTTTTAACTTTTCAACAACTCTTATAATTGTGTGATGTAATGTCTATAGTGATATATATGTTGGAACTAATGGGTATTTGTAACATGTAGTTAATTTGGGTAAAATGACCTATTAGACCCATTAATAAAACACAGGACTGAGAAGTATCAGAAGCATTGAAGAACAGCAGAGGACAATACTTGAAGCCCAGGGGCTATAAACAACTTACTGATGGCCAATTACTGATCATCAAAGGAATGCAACCTTAGGAGCAATATACGTGGACAAAGATGTAATTTTGCACATTTCTTGAAGCCATCCCAAAGGTAGGAACCAGTATTTATGCTGGGGAAGTTGGAGGGGAGGGGGGGGGAGGAGAGGGGTAAGGGGACGACAGGGGAGAGGAGGAGTGGGAAAAAGTTAAGTTTGAGGAAAAGTATGAATACTCATATGCATTAATGACATAAAGAACCCTAACTCATAACAATATTGGTTAATTTTCTGTTTGCTGTCTGTTCTCTATAGATGTAGTTCTAGTAGTGAGTACTGGCAAAGACAATTGCTAAAAAAAGTATATGGACTCAGAATACAGAATGAGAAAACGAGAAGCATTCTTTTCAACTTACAGGAGAAAAAGAACTATGGTTCATTTTTCTATTTGTCCTTCAGAAAGACTTTAAAGATGATTTTTGTTTTGCAAATTAATCTCTTCAGCTCAATATTAAGAAAAGTTTTAAGTCTTCAGAAAAGAGGGAGCAAATAATTAGCTCAGAGACTTAAAGGTGGCCTTTGGAAGAACCAATAATAAAGATGTAGCAACTATCATCCTGACCTGTTGGAAGGCTTTTTCTCTTAAACGAAAGTGTCCTCCATACATAAGCTGTCTTTGAAATCATGGTGTCATGGTTTAACCCAGCTGGCAACTAAGTGCCATGTATCTGCTTGCTCACTCAGCCATCCTTGAGCAGCAATCAGTCCCTCCTGGGTAACCACCCCCAGTTTATATACTGGGCATGACATGCTGTGGTATGGAATACCCTTTTGGCTCGTTTGGGTCAGGTGTCTCTGCTTCCTCCCTGCTTCTTGTGTCCCTCCTCACTGGCAGAGCATGAGACTGAAAAGTCCTTGAACAGAGTTAGTCCTGCTGAGCAACAACTAAAACATTGTAGTGTTATCAGCATTGTTCTCAGACCAAAGCCAAAACAGAGCTCTGCACCAGCTACTAGGAAGAAAATTAACTCTATCTCAGCCGAAACAAAGGCATATGTGGTATCAGCAGAGACCTATGAACATCCTGGCCTCTGTGGTTACAGAAAGGAATCCTCATCAGCATCAAGTTAAGGGGAATAAATCATAAGGTGAAGCATAAGCATGAGGCCTGAATTAGGCAGAGCTATTCTGTCATCTGCATGCAGCCAGCCATCAGCCCTTGTTATTAGTGGAGGGAGGGGGAAAAGTTTTGCTCCAACTCTTACTACAAACCAATCCCATCAAAGGCTTAGGCAGTGTGAGTGAAAATTGTCCTCCCTTCCTTCTCTTTTTTCCAGATTGCTTACCTCATTTGTTATGTTGTGAAGGCCTAGCATGTCATGATCATTACAATCAAAAAAAAAAACAAACCTGACTGGGAAGTTAATGATTTTAGGTAGTGGGAAGCAAAGTAATATAAGTCCCATCACAATTCAGCTCTAGTTTCCTTAGTTCAAGACCTTATGGAAACATAACTGGTAAGTTATGTTTCCATAAGTGGTATGTATTTACCACTTATGTTTCCATAAGTGGTAAACTATGAAACTGTAGAATGTGCTGGTATAGGTAAAACTGTACTCATTATACACTATCATTTGCTTTTCCCTCACCGATACATATCCTCCAGATTTATTTGTAATTTTGATGCCATTAAAAAAATGTTTTGCATTTAAAAAATGTGTTGAGAATTCTTTCCTCTAAGTCTGGAATATTTTATCATTAATTACTATACTTTAAATATTTGAATGAGTACTGTTCTGTCCTAGACATAGTTTAAAGGTAAGAAAATGAGGACATCATTATTCAGAAAGTCAGGAAGATGCCCTTCCAGTAAAGCAGGCATTAGTTATTTCGCCTCAGTTTCCGATCTGAAAATAAAAGCATTGTTATTAAACAAGCTATTTAAGGAAACCTTTATGTTTCCTAATGCTGTCTTTTGTCTCATCTGCCTGTGTAACCTGGAATACTGCCAATATAATGATTCAAAGTCCTGTTATGCAATGCTTTCAATTACAATTGGACTGTACAGGCTTTACGGTGACTGAGATGCAAATTTTATTGGCATTAATTCATAGAAGCCATTGATGCTTTGCTGCTTTTGATGAATGAAACAATCCTAAGCTCATGCAATAATTGGTACTATTCAAAATAAGAAAAACGAGAAAAATACCATGAACTAAGCCACTAACTGAAACAGGTAAAGTCATTCTTTCTCTAAATCAACTCTCCACAACAAAATGGCTTTCAGGAAACCTATACAAATGCGGATTCTACAAAGTGCCTGACCCCAGCATGAGTTATAGTGATTCAGTCAAGCCAAAGCTTAAAAAATCCTTTCAAACATTTTACAATCAGTTTCATAGCCTTCACCTTCTGTATCCTTTACCTCAGGCAGCCACCCAGACAAAACTGGACTAAGCTGCTCCCCAGGACACAGGTGTCTATTCTTCACTCCTGATATGGCTGTGCTCCTGATTCTTACTAAAAGCTTACAATATGCTCCTCTATCATGTATGTCCTGAGCATACACACATTTAAAAATATCTTTTTACAACCCAAAATACATCACAGATATACCTATATACAGGGAGACATACCTTCCACAACTTCAACACTAACTGCAAGTTGGACTCCACTGTTAGATTTTAATTGGAAAGTTTTAGAGATGGTGTTTAAAGGCCTTTCTGCTTTTTTGAGTCTAAAAAAAAAAAAGGTCTTCTGACATAGTATAAACTCTGCAGAGTTAAACATTCGAGTTTTCTATCACAGCATAACTATACCACTTCCTTATACATCTTTCAAACCTCACATCCAGAAAAGCCCTGAAAATGATACTGTGTTTGTACTGTACACTGAAAAATACAGACATGGTTTGTTAACTTTAATTAATGGAATCAAATAAGGATGTATCCATTTATGAAAACCCTTTCTTTATGAACTTGTGTAATCTCTTCACCACTTCCTAAAAAAAAACAACAAACAAACCACAGAGCACTTAACATTTTTTCCAGGGATAATGTAGGGAAGGAATCAATTGGAACAGCTTTGTATTCGAAATCATCTGTGAAGCATCAAAGTTATGCTTGCTGGCATCTGTGCTCCAGCTGCGGGGTTTGGAGCTTTTTTATTTTTTTAGTCACGTTCCTTATTCCAGTGAGTAAGCGCTTGATTTTGTGCATTTACAGAGTCAGGAACTGTTCATACTCCCACAGCCTTTAATGGCATTTCACTAAAAGAATATGGCAACTTTAAAGCTTCACAGGACATCTTTTTTATGAGATCTTGGTAAGTGACAATTTTACAGTATTAAGCTAGATTTGAGAAAAAATGTTGGTTCTACTCATTGAACTGTGTAAAGAGAAAAAGATGATGCCTAAAAAGACAATCAAACCATCAAATGTGCTTTTCACTGAATTAATAAAAAATGTTTCTGATGGCAACATGAACTAATTGGGAATCCATTTATGAACACAGTCAGAACAACATAATGTCTGGGACTGACCCAGGCAGGCACCCCTGAAATCAGAGGAAGACTAAGTAGACTTCAATGCTTCTTGGATTGGGCTCCATTTTAGCAGTGACAAGCAAGCACTAAAAACGACACTTGTGTGTCAGTTTGTGACTCCATACAAAGCATAACATAATTTTGAACTGCTACAGAAACCCAGTCATGTATTTTCTCCATTACTTTCAAAGATCATGGATTCCGAGTCCTCTTGATTAACCTCTGGTAGCTACCAGTAACTTATCAGGGCGCAAGTGTGGGGCAGGTGTGATGTTGGGGTTAATAAAGTGTAATAAAGCCATTGCCCAGTTAGGCAGCTCAAAAAAGTCCTTCAGAGACTTACCTTTTACCCTTGGCTGAGACTAGGTTACTGGTTTATGCGTACAAGGTTAAGAAATATGAATACAGTGGCAAAAAGGGCTGTGCTTTGGCCAAATATTTTTTTTTTTTTCAGAGAAAAGGATTTTATTTGCTGCTTTCTGCTCTCTTGAGAGGTGACTCCACTCAAGAGAAAAGTATTAAGGGACTAGTCCCTGACCTTATCTCTGCAGCACAAATGAACAAAGAAGGTAGCTGAGCTCAGAAAAACTATTGGGAACCTGAATCAGGGATATGAACTATCAGAGTGCTACAGGAGGGAAGCCCATCATGGGCACTGTATTGCAGGCAGAGAGCAAATACTTGCTGACAATTGAGAAATCTGAGGAAGGGCAAAAAGAAATCAGCAGAACTACAAGTAGGGAAAGAAAGGTCATTAAAAGCACAAAGATGCTCTTCAAAAAACTAAAGTTGTGTACAAAGAAATGAACAGCAAAAGTCATGAAATCTGGCACATTAAATGCAAAAAGTCATTAAGACAGGCAGAAAATAGCTCATGGAGGACCTTTGAGACTCAAACTCAATCCTATTTCAAACATGTCAGGGACAACAAGATTGCCACAGAGTCTATAGGCCAAAAATATTATGAAGGCCACAAGGGGCATTTAGAAATGGCAAGACCACAAAAGGCTGTGTTAGTTGACGTGATTATGGAACAAATAGACAAAATAAAAGAAAAAATGTCACCAAACAATGTAAATAAGGGATTAGAAATAAGTAAACTGATACTAGGGGCACACAGCTTTCTGTTTAAAAATACCTTCCCATCTGAGGCCTGGAAGATGGGAAGATGCTGGAATGGGTTGGCCAGGGAGGTTGTGAGTGCTCCATCCCTGGCAGTGTTCAAAGCCAGACTGGATGAAGCATTGGGTGACACGGTTTAGTGTGAGGTGTCCCTGCTTATGGCAGGGGGGGTTGGAACTAAATGATATTAAGGTCCTTTCCAACCCTAACTATTCTATGATTCCATGAAATGTGGCACCGTTTTTAAAAATACGTCAGGAAGTTCAGGGGAGCTATAAAACAATGAGCATGGCATCTGAATTGGGCGAATCAAGGGAAATCGTGGTAGAACATGAAATTAGTGGACACATGAACAAATATGATCTACTAGAGAAAAAAATTATATACCCTGACTTTTTATAAAAGGAAGCTATGAAGGAGTCAATAAGCATGGATACAGGAGGTGACTTGATACAGTTTACTTTGAATTCAAGAAGACATTTCACAGTGTTTCTCAAAGTCTCTTAAGGAAATTTACAGGCACAAGCTGAGAGAATAGGTATTATCCTTTCACAGACAAGTAACTGCTTTAAAGATGGGAAATGGAAAAGAGGAGTAGTCAGTTTTCACAATGAAGTGTGTCCAATATGGTCTGTGTTGGGACCTGTGGTCAAACATATTCAACAGCACTGGAAGTACTGTATCTAAAATACCATCTACTTCCAGGAAAGTACTCTGTATCAGGCTGATATTGCAGGCAGAATGGAGTTCTAAGAACTAAACTCATCAATAAATTTCCTCCAAAGAATCAAAGGTGTTTACCTTATCAAATTTGAAAGATTGACAGTCCATTTTCATCTCTGCTTGTCTGACTATTTTAGGCAAAGCCCTTCTGTGACTTAGGAAAGACACTTTTCTAAATCTTTCACTCTCATGATTTAAATTTTCCTTTCTTCTCCACATTTCACCCTACCTGCCCCTCACAAAACAGGAAATTCTGCTCACACATATTATTTTTCCTATGAATTTTAAGGTAACATAAGCTAGTTTTACTTGACATTTTGGGATTACCATGAAAAGTCAGTTCTGACTTTATAGTAAAGGCATTTCATATTGTGAAAAGTGAAAACATTTTCCCCAACTAAAACCACCAAAAGATAATGCATTCTTTACTATTTTTTTGAATTACATTTATATGATCCCCAGCAAGGTTTTCAATGGATTAATTCCTATAGTCCATCATTTGCTCTTGCATTCTGTGTAATGGATCATTCTTACACTTTGTATGAAATTGCTGAGGCTAGATTTCACTATATTTCTAATATTCCCCTTAGCCTTCCATTTCAGAATAAGATTACATGCACTGATATTACTTCTTTTTCTAAGTTTTTTAAAACCTCTTTAACAAAATATTCATGCTGCCAAGCTATCTTATACAAATGCTTCAATAAGTGAATGGGGATTCTGGATCAGCTTTTCAACAAGAGATAGGGCACATAAATTAACTATTTTTAATAGGGAGCTTAGTGAATTTGCAAAAAGGGTTATGTGCTTCTATGTGAAAGCATATAGTATACTTCTAGTTTTGTGAGCAACTGCCTGAAAAATTTTGAAACTTCTGACTGAATCTCTTTTCATGCTTTACACAGAGTGAACATATTTCATTTTAGATTAAAGCAGTATCATAGGTCTTGGTTTTCCAGATAGAAAACCAGCCAGATACACTCGCTGGAGTTCTGCTGGCTGATGTCATTCAAGGCTGTGGAAAGACTTAGCTAAGTCAGGCAGCATTGAGAGATGTAGCTCTACTGACTAACTTTCATGCTTTTCATGTAGGTTGTGTTGATTGGAATGGGGACAGAATAAACTCAGCTGTGGGAAATGAATTTTTTGGTCGTAAAAGGTACATCCATAGTAGTATGATATTACCAGAACAGTAAATTGAACACTATCTGAGCTCCCACATGCAGATCTGAGCCATATACAATGTCCTCACAAACACTGACACATAAATGGCCTGTTATAAATCATCACGGAATCTGCCACTGCCTTCATAAATGACCTTCATGTACGAAAAGTGGGGTTGCTTGTGAGTAAAGAAGCAAACACACCAAGAGTCTTGTGTTGGGCACTGTCCAGATGCTGGCTATGTAACTGTCTTATATCTGACCTGGCTTCTGATAATCCAGCCTGCATAACTGGCAAATAGTTTCCTTTTTCTCTCTAATTCATAAGGAAATGAAAGATTCTCTCTTTGACGCAGCCTGCTTCTCCTCAATAGTTGTGCAGCCTTCTAGCTGGCATATAGTGGAAGAAATGCCTGGCCACCCATGCTGTAGGATGAACTGCATATAGAGCTGGCAATGAGGGTACTCTGAGCTAGGGACCATGACGGCATTTAGGATCATCTAGTCCTGTCCTATTCTGCATAAATATTCCAATTTGGAGATTGATACGTCATGCTGTAACTTGCATTTTTTCTCATGCATCCTAGAGGGTTTCATCAGTTTGTGTTTGCTGAGGACCCGGTCAACTCCCTTAATTTTAAATATAAGTAAATTGCTAGCAGAGTTAGCATGTCTAATCTACCACTTCTTTTCCACAAAACCCAAAAGGATCAAAGTGAGTCTGTCCTTCTTCTGTATCGTAGAGTTGAAAAATAAAGGTATAGTCTATAGCTGATTTTCTCCTCCTAGAACCTCTCTGACAAAGCAAACCAAGAACTGCATTTTGGGGCTGACCTATTTCTGGACCACTCCCTGTCTACTTAGTGGTTTCACCAATTTCAAAGGAAAGATAAATACTGCACTGTGAAGACAAAGGAGTTGAAATACCTAACTGATTTCTCATACTAGAAACTGTTGCAAGTAAAAAAGTTTGAGACTTTCATAACGTAAACAAAAAGGCCTATGTTTATGACTTCAAATTCATTCACTTTTCTGACATTTCAGATGATCTAATAAGTATTGTTGGAGTAGGAAAAACTCTGTTCTAGAATATGTAGGGTTAATACTTTTACTTTCAGCTGCATTTCTCTGGCAGAAAAGAAACACATGACATGATGATCAAAAGCAGCATGGCCAGCAGGTCAAGGGAGGTGATTCTCCCCTTCTACTCCTCTCTCATGATACCCCATCTGCAGTACTGCATTCAGCTCTGGGACACGCAACACGAGGGACATAGAGCTGTTGAAGCAAGTCTAGAGGAGGTCCATGAAGATGATAAAAGAGCTGGAGCAACTCCTATGAAGACAGACAGAGTTGGACCTTTTCAGCCTGGAGAAGAGAAGGCTGAGAGAGAGATCTCAGAGCAGCCCTGAAGTACCTAAAGGCAGCCTATGAGAAACCTGGAGAGGAACTTTTTACAAGGGCATGTAGTGACAGGATATGGCTTTAAGTTGAAAGAAGGGCAATTTAGATCAGATTTCAGGAATGAATTCTTTACTGTGAGGGTGGTGAGGCATTGGCACAGGTTGCCCAGAGAAGCTGTGGCTGCCTCATCCTTGGCAGTGTTCAAGGCCAGGCTGGACAAGGCTTTGAGCAACCTGGTCTAGTGAAAAGTGTCCCTGCCCATGGCAAGGAGGTTGGAACTAGGTGATCTTTAAGGTCCTTTCCAACCCAAATCAGTCTATGATTCTATGCTGCTTTCAAGTACCATGAGTGGTACTGATAGGGGGACTGTGAAACAACATCCTACCTCTAAGCTGCAACAATAAATCACTGTGTATGCTGGTAAATGAGCTCAGTGTTTGCACGAGTTTATATTCTTAGACATAAAGAATACAATCTCACCTTCTGGCATATTCAGGACTAAATATTATTATTTCAGATTGCTGCAATACAGAGTCACAATATCTTGAAGAGACAAACTAAGTTAGAAATAAACACAATGAAAACATATGTTTGTCTCTTGTAAGGCTTGTGAACATGTTTGTTCATGATGAATGTCAGAGGTTCTGAATAACTTAATGCCTTTTATTTGGTGGCTGTAGTATTAGAGCAGAAGACTTCTAAGCCAACAATTTAATGTGGAAGGGACAAGGGAATTAACCCAGGAGGAAAAAACAGGTAGTTTTAATAAATCCATCAATAAATATTCCAATTTTTTTTCAAATTATTTTCCAACCTGATATAACCTGTGTAAGAATAAGGCTTCCTGACACTATTTTCAATGAATAGCAGAATCCTACCACTGCCTAATAAATAAAAATTACTATAGTGTTCTGAGCCTAAGTGAAAACAAAAGCCATCAGATAAATATCATTAATTTGGACAGAGTTCCATTTAACTGCACTCTGACAGGTAAGGACTACTGCCAATTAGCTTAGCTGACAAATCCATCTTGCACTCTTCAATGGTTGCTGCAGTAGTGGAGCTATAATGGCAACAGTGCATAATAGTTATTCAGGCTCCATCTATCCCTCCATTTACTGAGGTTGAAGTAAAGAATGCTGAAACAAAGCTCTGCTTCATCTTAACCCTCAGGTCTATGTGTAAGCACCCTTTCTGGTATAAATGTGCAGACACAATTTCTGTGTTTGCACTGTAGCATTTTAACTACAGGTGGCTAAACCTAAAAGGAACAAAATAAATCAGAGGGACAATTTGTTGTAAACTGATTCAACATGCACTTACAGAGAGGAACATTGGAAATACCATTCTAGACCAGACATGTTGTCCCTGGTTATTGTTAAAGAACAGTACAGAAATAAGCGGAATGCCAAAAACACAGCTCTCAAGCTGACTGCTAATACTCAGAAAAAGATCTTAAACTTTAAAATGTGGCTTACTATGCTAACCTATTCTATTTTTCTCTTATAATTTTAGTTCATCCTGATATCCGGCACAATTTTAGTGGCGTGGGATTTCTTTAATCCTTAAGACTTAAGCCTCAAAAATTACGTGCAAGAAGTTACATTTAACAATGCCCTCGATAGAAATTAATTCCCTTAACTGACTTCATATTTCCTTAAGATTCAGCATATTACAATACAGAGTGCACAGGAATCCCAGTGTATTTATAATTTATGTATTAGCCCTTGACACACTAGAACCCTGCCTTCCCTGATTTATCAGAATCCCAACCTTTTGCCTTTCTTTGGGACACTTTCCAGGGCTCATCTCATTTCCACTACGTGCCATATCCTTTAAGAAAAGTAAAATTAAGGATTTGCATACTTGCAAAGACACATCTTTGTAATGGAATAGACTTTGAAAATTTGTAGATGAAATTATAATGAGCTTTCCATGACTTCATTCATTGATCCAATGGTGTCAGGTGTTCAAAATAAGATCAGCTTTGAAGATAACACCAGTGGTGGAGAAACCACATTACTTGCAACATGTAAAACAAAAAGTGTGATTTCAACTAGCTTCACTCCCAACTGTAACAGTCATCTCTTCTGAGATTAGTTTGTATGAATACCTTGACTGCCTTTTATTCTCTACTGGAAATACCTTGCTGAAACACCTTAAATGCTAAAACTGAATCTACATTTTTGCTGTTGCACAACTCTTCTGGCTCATAGCTTATCTTAAGCTATCCTACCACCATGATCACTGCATGGAGGACAGGAAGAAATATCCTCTCAGAAAGAATCTTAAATTCCCAAAAAAATGCATTTTGATTTCCAAAAAATTGCACATTCCCTAAGTCTACCAAAATCTCTGGGTTTGTTTGGGTTTTTTTGTTTGTTTGGTTTGGTTTTTTTTGTTTGGTTGGTTTTTGTTTTGTTTTGTTTTGTTTTTTGTTGGTGGTGGTTTTTTTTTTTTTTTTTTTTTGTTTTTTTTTTGTTTTTTTTTTGTTTTTTTTTTGTTTTTTTTTTGTTTTTTTTTTGTTTTTTTTTTGTTTTTTTTTTGTTTTTTTTTTGTTTTTTTTTTGTTTTTTTTTTGTTTTTTTTTTTTGTTGGTGGTGGTTTTTTTTTTTTTTTACTCAAAGTTCTTTCTGTTTATGTAAGTTCTGATTTCACTACACATACTAAATAAGTAGATCTATAAGCACTGGAACTAATGAAGTCTGATTTCCTGCAAGTTTATATTTCAAACGTTTTAACATTTTTCCTTCTCTCACTTCCTCTTCTCCTGCCACTTATCAGTCCTACTGCTAAAAATTTTCAGACATGTAGTGGCTAGTCCCAAGCTACATGTGTGCTAACCTATATACTCACTGATCAGAATCTGATGCCACTTGGACCAAATAAGGGACTCCGATGAAGCTCTGCTTCTCAGCGGGGAAACTAATTTAGGTTTTTGTCCTCTATGGGGCCACTGTTTTTCATGCAACCTGTAGTAATTCCATGTTGTTATCTAAGACCACCCTCCAATCAACAAAGTTGAAATGAGGGAGTGGTTTCTTCCTTATGGGCAGAAGAGTACGAATACCTGACAAACTATTGTATGATCCTGTAGGCCTTATTACTTAATGGAACTAAGCTAAACCCATGTCACATAGTTTTTACTTTGACTTCTAGTGTTCAATGACAGAGTTGGGCGGGGAGAAACTTGATGACATTCAACAAGGGCAAGTGTAGAGTCTTGCATGTGGGGAAGAACAACCCCATGGACCAGTACAGGTTGGGGGTTGACCTGCTGGAAAGTAGTGAAGGGGAAAGGGACCTGGGGGTCCTGGTGGATGGGAGGATGACCATGAGCCAGCAATGTGCCCTTGTGGCCAAGAAGGCCAATGGCATCCTAGGGTGCATTAGAAAGGCTGTGGTTAGTAGGTCAAGAGAGGTTCTCATCCCCCTCTACTCTGCCTTGGTGAGGCTGCATCTGCAATATTGTGTCCAGTTCTGGGCCCCTCAGTTCAAGAAGGACAGGGAATTGCTTGAAAGAGTCTAGCGGAGAGCCACAAAGATGACGAAGGGAGTGGAACATCTCCCTTAGGAGGAGAGGCTGAGGGAGCTGGGTCTCTTTAGCCTGGAGGAGACTGAGGGGTGACCTCATCAATGTTTACAAATATGTAAAGGGTGAGTGTCAGGATGATGGAGCTAGGTTCTTTTCAGTGATGTCCAGTGATAGGACAAGGGGCAATGGGTGTAAACTGGAGCATAGGAGGTTCCATGTGAACATCAGGAGAAACTTCTTTCCTGTGAGAGTGACAGAGCACTGGAACAGGTTGCCCAGGGGGGTTGTGGCGTCTCCTACATTGGAGATATTCAAGGCCCGCCTGGACAAGTTCCTGTGTGATGTAATTTAGGTTAGCCTGCTCTCACAGGGGGGTTGGACTAGATGATCTTTCGAGGTCCCTTCCAACTCTTAGTATTCTGTGATTCTGTTACTCTCCAGAGACAGTTCTATGTCCATGCCAAGGGAAAAATCTCAGGCTGGGTGAAGTATGAGTCCCCAACTTCAATATTGCTCATTAATTAATTCTAAAATTAGTGTAGCATAAAACCTCTGAATCCAACATCTTTCCTTCCTAAATATCACCCTCCTTTTACATTCATATTAAAAAACCAGCCTGTTAGGTACAGAGTGAGGGAGGTTTTAGATACTTTCACTTTCAGTGGTTATCAGATACAACAATGATCACAATTAAAACACAGAGCCTCATACAGCTGGGTGCAAGGTATTACATCTAAGTAACAAAAGCTAAATCTACAGCATGGGTGCTAAATCTACAGCCTGCAGAACAGGACTTCAGTCAGTGTCAAATGCCACAGGTTGAACTGAACAGCTTGAAGTGGAGTAGGGAAAGTCTTCCAGCAGCTAAAGTTTTATTTATCAGCTTTAAATTATTTTTAAATGTACATGCGTCTCAAGAAATGGATACTTGCTGTTTCAAGCAAGACAGCAAACAACTTGTGGTTTAGCCTCTTTTTCAGAATTAAATAAATCTAACATAAAAATGATCACTGGATGTGTAGCTAAAGACTACCTTTAACACCTCACATTTGTATATATATGGCCATTAGTTCAACCAGTTTGTATTTCCCATTTAACTTGACTACAAGAGAGACACTGAGGTGCTAGAGGAGGGCCAGAAAAGGGCAACAAAGCTAGTGCAGGGCCTGCAGCACAAGTGTGATGGGAATCAGCTGAGGGACCTGTGGGGTATCATCTGGAGAAGAGAATGCTCAGGGGGGACCTTATCGCTCCCTACAACTGCCTGACAGGAGAATGGAGCCAGGAGGGAGCTGGGCTCTGCTTCCAGGGAACAAGGGATGGGACAAGAGGAAATAGCCTCAAGCTGCACCAAGGGAGGTTTAGATAGAGATGAGGAACAATTCCTTCCCCAGATGGTGCTCAGGCATTGGAACAGGCTGCCCAGGGCAGTGGTGGAGTCACCGTTCCTGCAAGTGTTCACACACTGTGTAGACGAGGCCCTCAGTGCCATAGGTCAGTGGTGGCCTTGGCAGTGCTGGGGGAACGGTTGGTCTGGATGGCCTTAAAAGTTTTTTCCTACCTGGCTGATTCTATGATTCTATGCATGTCAAGTTGATAACTCATTTTAGTGAAAAAGTTGAGCACCATATTAATAAACATGTTAGTATTTTCTGAAAGTATTCCTTGTAACTTTGATTTTTTTGCTTGTTTTACTGTCTTTAATTACTTGGCACTGCTTATAATTGCAGTAGCATGTGAAGCATCAAAAGAAGACAGGCTTTACTTTGCTAAACTTTTAAAAACATACAAAAAACAGCTCATGCTGCTAGAATCATAGCATCATAGAAAGTGTTGGAAAGGCCCTTAAAATAATCTAGCTCTAGCCCCCCTGCCATGGGCAGGGACACCCTGCACTAAACCATGTCACCCAAGACTCCCTCCAACCTGGCCTGGAGCACTGCCACGGATGGAGCATTCACAACTTCCTTAGGCAACTCATTACAGTGCCTCATCACCCTAACAGTAAAGAGCTCATGGAGTTAACACTATTATCAGAAGATTGGAAAAGGGAATTACCACAAAGTAGGCAAATGTTATATAAAAAGTACAATATTTTTGTATCTTATACTTGTCCGAATATGTTTTCTGGGATTGCAACAAATGATGTACTATTTTATTTTTCTTTAAATCAAAACTTAAAAAAAAAAGAAAACAAACCCAAAACGTAAAAAAAAGCATAACAAAAATCCTATTTCCTGGTCCCTTTTCTCTAGACTAGGCATTTTGAGTTTATTTTGTGAGATGGCAAATATTATAAAGGCAGGCTGTTCTTTCTGATGGACAAAGTACTTCTGAAAATCTTCCATCTTCAAATTCCCATTAAAAACTTAATGAAAGAAAACATTTCTGACATTTCTTTTTCCAAGACTTTTTTTTTTTTTTAATCTTATGTCATAAAAGAAACTTTAGAGATTTTCTTCCCAAAGTGTATTCAGCACACTTCTGGAACATAGAATAAAAACTAAATAATAATAACAACAACGACAACATGACACTAGCAACTATTTCTAGGAAACAAATAAAATTCCCTCTTTTTTTTTATTCCACAGGAAACCCCAATATTCTTTCTTTTGGTATAGGGGAAGTAGATACACTTTACCAGCCTCCCATTAGAAAACCAGAAATTAATGCATATGTTAGCGTGACTGAAATCAGAACACAGACAAATATATATAAAGTATGTCACCCAACTTGAGCTTCAAACTAGATTTCTTATTCTAGCAATAATTCTTAAAAAAGTTATTTTTTTATTACTGGCCTGAGGCAAATTCAACTGAGATTATGCTTCTCAGGGGAAATGAAGCATTTTCTGAAGCAAATGTACAGCTTATCCGAGTACACTGTAAAATCTGAAGATATTTGTCCTCTGAGTCATATTAGCACAGTCCACAGAATTCCACAGTTCCTTCTCTAGTGCATGGATCACCTGAATACATGAGAGTAATACTTAGTTTGTGATCCACTTAAGCTTTCTATTACTAAATTTTAGCTGCTCTTAAATTTGGCTGTGACAGTCCTATGTCTTACATGACAATTTCAAGCATTACTTACAAACTTTGATTAACATTAAGACCTTCACAGCTCCTTATGGATCTAGATTTTGATTTCAAGCTTCATCTTTTTGACCCTTTGGTGTCTCTGTGGTCTAATTCTCCTATATTGTAATGATTTATGGTTTTCTATATTCAGTGCAAATGCTTTCAGTTCTAAATCTCTGGCCATCTATTTTCCTGTATTGAGTACACTTCAGAGAGACACATCCTTAAAACATCATCATGTTAATCTCTCTTTGGAATATTTATATGCATCAGAAGATTTATTACTATTATCATTATTATTTTATAAGATGCTACATTTGCAATAATTGCAGGGAACCCTCTACTGAGTCCTGATAAAAACTTCCAAGTTTCCTGGTTGATTTCTGCTCTAAGACAGATAAAACAAAGGAACCAACTGTTGAGAAACGTGCAAAAAGCAGAACACAGGCAGTGTCTGCCTGCTGTGCTATTATAGACTAAGAGCAATGCAACCAAGCTAAAAGGAAGGAAAAGTGCTCAGTAAAAATTACGTGGTATAAATCATTAGGCAGACACAGATAACAGCCTTGAATATGGTAAAAGCTGCAACATAAGAACAACTAAATAGATCAGAATTGGCCATCCTGCAGTCTCATAGCCTAGTTGCAGACTGGAAAACAGAAGAGGTAGGTTCTCCTATGACATAAAATCTGGTCCCCTAGCAAACAGCTGCAAGACTTACTTTCCTAAGCATTATAAAAACAGTGTCTGTTTTCTTTTCCTTACCCCCCACTGAAAAACAATTCTAAAACCAAAGAATCGGCACAGTTGAAAGGTGTTCCAAGACACAAGCCTTGACTTTACAGACCACGGATTCTGAACTATAAAGCTGCAGAAGGCCTGTGGCAACTGATGCCATTAAAAGACTTCCCATCATCTCCTCACTGAAGATAAGAAAACTGTAGAGTCTCTTTTTAGATTAAAGATATCATTTAATGGTTGAAACAGAGAACTGTGCATTTTAAGTCCCAAAATCTATTCTCAGCTATGACTTTAACTCACTTGGTGAAAGTTTGTCTCACAATATCTTTTGCTGTAGACTGGATATCAGGTAGACAGGGCAGATTACTACCGCTGTCATTGCAGCTTTTCCTGAGATTATTTAGCTTTCCAAGTGATTTGAGATACTCAGAATAAAAGGGTTTACTGCCTAAGCTTAGTTTCACTACAACCAGTAAAGATGGGAAAATTGTAGGAATAAGGTTTAATAGTTTCTCCTTCATTCAATAATAAATAATTCTAGTAACAAAGGATATATATCTACAACAATAAAACAAAAAATGTGGTTGAAGCAGAACCACCTCTGATGAATAAACAAGCTTTTCTATTCCTGCTCCTCATTTATTAGAATTTTATTAATATAAACATTTCATTCTTTCAACAATTAGAAGAATGCATAAAAATATTTCACATTGCTCTTTCCTACATTAACGAAACAAACTCTTAGAAGAACTAAAGTATGTTCTTCTCTAGGTACAGTTACTGACAAGGTCCTACTATGGCTGCAAAACTCTTGACTCAAGGCAGATAACTTCCAGGTTTCAATTCACTGAAACAGAATACAGACTATATCAGAGTCCTTTGTCGTGCAAGAACACCCGAGTTTATAGCAAACTTTAGGTTGTTTTCCATTTATGCTAATTGACGTTAGCAAGACAACTACATAGTCCAAAACTAAGGGGAGTTGAAACCATCAATGCATTCATTTTCTACTTAGTAAATGCAAACAAACAAACAAAAATTTCTACAGCTGAACTGGTAACTGCTCTGTGACACCACAGAGACAATGGGCTAAGACTTGTAGTAAATTACAAAACCCAGTAACATTAGTCTCAAATCAGTTATAATGAAGAATTTTAAAGTTTTTCATCCTCATGGAGCTCCCCAAGAAAATTAGAGATATGCATTTTTCATTTCAGGACATGGGAAGATTACAGGCAAATCAAATATGTCTTTCTGTAACAGGCATTAGTATGGGATATAAAAGGGATGACTGGGACAGAAAACTTTTAGATTGTGCTCTTTCCTATGCTAGTCAGGAACAGACCTAGACCATATGTCTGCTTTTTTGGTGTACCATCAGGGGGAGACAAATATTTTGGAAAACTTGCTATAATTTTAAGTTATTAGGTTCATTCTTAAAGTTCAGCTGAGACAAGAACAAACCTGTTGGACATTTTCAATCTAATGAAAATGCAATTCTACCACTAGGATAAATGTTAAAAAGAGAACAAATACTGGGAAAAAATGCTGCAAAAACGCTTACAAATAGAAAAAAGCTAATAAATTATACTTTCTTTAGTATTGAATTACTGCCAGTCTAAGAAATAGACCACAGATGATGACAAACCTCATAATTAAGCTTAGTCTTTGAAAACAAGGCATGTAAAAATTGATTTAATATGTGAAAAAAACCTCATCTTTTTATTCTACCTCTTTAATATTCTAAACAAAATTGAGTACATGTTTTTTGTTGTACAATGTTAGGCCTGGCCATTAAGCACAACTAGGCTGAAAGCAAACTCTCATTTTGACTTTGAACTGTGTTCATTCTTGGTCCCTTGGGAGGTTAACACCACCATCTGTCATTCACCAGTAGAATCTGTCCTCTGCAGTTTGGCCACTTCAATTTTCAACCACAATACCCTCTCAGTGACAATCCACCACCAGAATTCAAATTACCAAGAAACAGCACCCCAAGGTTCATCTTCTGATATTCACCTACACATGCTAATGGTTTGGTGAAGTTTCTCATTGCCCTGCAATAATATTCTTTGCTCTGTTTTTGACAGTGTTTTATCCATTCAGGAATATTCATACTGAGGTCATCTTCCCAGCACACTGCAGTGAATGTGTCATGCTGCTCTCTACGTCTCTGCAATGTTCCTGTCCTTCACCTATATACTAGCTACTACACATCATCTTATTCACCTTTAAGAAAGCAATGTCCCTTTTTGATGCTCCCACCACATGAAATCTACCACCTAGATTTGTTTAAATATAAGAAAAAGGCTTCATATGCTTTTCCATATGTTTCTCTTCATAAACTTGGTATCCATAAAGCATTTCTATTTATTCGAAGTCACTCCACTATAGCTTCAAAGCCTGACAGCTGCTAGGCTGCTGCCATGCTAAGATGAATATCACTCTTCAAGCTTACTTCACCACTTTCTGGTGATTCACCGTATTCAGTTATTAGCTACTTATGTATTTAGATTTTAAACTTATCTTTTTCCGTGTTGTAAAAGACCTGATACACTGGAGTCCTGGTCTCATAACAAGAGTTCCTATGTGATGAAAATTATAAACACCATCAACCTATCAAGGACACATCCACATCTGTACCAACCTTGCCTCAGGAAGCTCATATTCTACATGATATGGTGAAAAAGCTGAACTATATATATTTCTTACTGATGAACTGTGTGAATTTCAGCACACACAAGCAACACAGAGACAAACACACTCTGGTGACTCATGTTACGGGTAGAGCATACAGACCTACACAGCTGCCTTATGGACATAGAAACATCCATGTCATATGGCTATAGGTAACTGCTGAAGGGAAAGATGAGAGTCACTTACCACACTGCAGCCAGGGCAGTCAGGACCATTTTCACATGTCCTACGCCGTGCCTGAATCCCTCCACCGCACTGAGCTGTGCAGCGCTCCCATGGACCCCAGCCTGTCCAAAACACATGAGGGGGGCACAACAGATGCTCATTGCAGTACCTGTGAGAAGAGGCAAACAAGAGGGCAAAAAATCTATTTAGTACCAGGACAAGACCTCCCCCAAAAGTCCCTCTTTGCATTATTCAGATAAATGTTTGTACAGGAAAATATTTGATATAAAGGGCCCCTCTCTATTCAAAAAGCACTGAACTAACAGTTGTCAAACTGCACAGAGTGTTTGAACAGTTGAGATTTTTTCTAGGCTATAATTGCGTGGGTGAAGCATTTGTTTGCTTTATTCAGTGCCTTTATACAATCCATGCAATAAAACATGCTATTGCACTGTGAGCATGTAAGCAAGGTTGACAACTGCTTTATTAAAAACAGTTGTGGTTACACATCTGGAGTAGAAGTGAGTCAACCAAACAAAAGGCAACCATTTATGCAGAAATCTTTTATCAGTTCCAGCTAAGCACTGATTAGGACCCATTGCTCTCCCCTTCAGAGGAGCTTTTTGCTTTCCACAGTGTCTCCACTTTTATGGGTAAAATCAAAGCTAAAACATTGACTCTAGGCATAACAAATTGTACTGTTTTCATAATGTTATTACTTTATCTTCAAAGGGGTGCTTTTAGCTATTAAAATCTTTACAGGATTTCCCAGTGCTGCAAATTGACTCAGAAGTCTACTAGGTTCTTGAGGGAAGCAGGAATGTTTTACAATGAGCTGTCATTATTGTAACAAGACATTCAGACACGTTAGAGGGTCCCATCTTTCTACTGAGTTTTTAAATTTTTTGTAAAAACCTAAGAACCCTGAGTTTTTGAATGTGCCATCCAGTAACTCTAGCCATTGCATGTGCTGTTTAATAAGGACACTCTATACACATCTGAAGGGTCTGGGCCACCAGAAAATGTCACTGGGGTTCTTGAAGAAGCCAAGCTGTTATCTCAGATAAAAGCAAAGCCATGACAGATACTCGGAAAACAGATGACCCTGAAGGAGTGCTCTAATATTTTATGGATGTGGCTGGGTGGCTTCTGTTCTGAATACTGACTGTCCTGAACTCACAAATCAAACTGTTACTATATTTCCTCATTTTTTACACCAGCCATCCAAATCCCACTGTCTTCTTGTCCTTCTAACAAGTCTTCATCACTTTGCACTCTCCTGAGTGACTCAAATACTTCAAAAGGTCACTTTCTACAAAAAGAGAAATGATAAACTGCTGTCATTTTCAACAAGAACAATCACTCTTTTTTTTTTATTATTGGTTGAGTTTTTGTTCGGTTTTGGTTTTGGTTTTCAGAAAGATCCAAAATCCTCAAGCTCTAATTCTTAATTACCAAGGAACTTGCACAATCAGAATTTCATGGGGGGGGGG
>NDXB01000438.1:20186-40903 GCA_002631895.1 Agapornis roseicollis | reverse complement strand
TTTTTTTCTTCTTCTTTTTTTTCTTTCTTTTTTTCTTTTTTTTTTTTTTTTTTTGTTTTGTTTGGTTTGGTTTTTTTCCCCTATGTAATAAAAGATAACTAAATTCACTAAAAGCGAGGAATTCTCATTCTAATGTCCCTCATTTCTGCACAGGTAGGAGGAAGACCAGCGGACTTCATGAGCCCACATCCACAGCAATTTCCACAGAAACAAGAGGACAAATATTTTCAACTCAATGAAAAAGCCAAGACAGGATACTACAGACTCTACAAAGTAAAACCTAGGGAGTTTTCCAGCATATCTGGTGAATATTTCTAGCACAGGAAAAGAGATAAATTTTAAGCTCCTAAGGAATTAATCAGGATATCTTTCACCTGGTGTTTTAACAACAAAATAATTTTATCTGATCAGCAAATTTTGTTAAAATACTATTTTTACTCACTCTCCATATTCTGTCTAAACACACATCAGCAGCATTTTTGATCTGTTTCTACAAAGAGAATTTGCTTTGTAATATGAGCATTTACTGCTACCTCTCAAGTGTTTCTTCCCCTCTCCTACCCCTCACCCCCCTTTAGCAGCAGCTTAACTTATCTGCAACACTTTAAATTGGTAAATATTGCCATTGATTTCAGGGGACTGACCAGCAAGCACAGAGCTGCCTGACATATTACCCATGCTAGCATCATGGCTTTCATCTGGTAAACCAAACATAACCTAGACAAACACTTAGCTCTTAATGTATGAACAAATATGCATTCACATCTGCAGATGAATTTATGTCAGCTATATGCTGCTTTTTCTGAGTTTGCTTTCTACAGAGTTATACTCTGGACTTCTACTGAAATCACTGTTTTTTGGAAAGCTGTTTCAAAATTTGACACAATGTTGGCTACAGAAACTGAATCCTGTATTTATGCTCCCTGAACACGTGAAGGTGACATGAATATGCACTTTTATAAAGACACATGCACACAATGTGTAAACCAACTAATTCTAGTTTTTACAAAGACTACACATATATCCATTTTACCTATGAGCTGGGCCATTAAGGAAGTAAAATTTTAGGCTACTTATAAGCATTGATCAATTTAAATGAGAAAACCTGAGAAGCTGCTTATTGGTATTCCAGATGCAAAATTAAGTGTTTCTTAGGAGTTACTGCATATGGAATACCTGCTCAGCCTGCCTAAACGTACTGGGGTTCAGTTCTCAAAAGGACAGTTTCCATTTGGTACAGATGTAGCTCCAGCTGTACAAAAGCAAAGCACTGAATTAGAATTACTGTAAATACTGCTACTCCATTGCCCTTACAGCTCAAAACTCTCTGCAAGCCGTTAAAGCCCTGAGGACACCATCAACACCCTAATGTCCCTAAAGAGCATCCTGGGGCCTCTACCCACACTGCATGGACCCAGGAGCTACATATAAGCTGTCAACTTCTGCCTGAACTATGCTGCTGGAGAAGTGCTGGACCTTTTCTCTGTCCCACCCTGAAGCCCCTTGATCTAGATTTCAGTGTGTAGACTGGCTTCTGGCCTTGGCCCTGGTGCTACAGACCTGCCAATGACCATTGAACCTGACACTAACCCTGGCCTGTGGCTTGGCTTCCCAGCTGGACCTCAGACCTGCCTCACGGCCATGGTATCATCTATGACTTAGATTCTTTCTTAGATCTGGCCACAATCTCCAGGCTAGCCCTGCTCCCCTGCTGGGGGTGTTGGGATGGGCCCTGGCTGGCGACTTTCCCAGGACACTCTGCTTTTTACAGCTCTGAAGAGATTCATCCAAGTATTTGGCTTGAGACTGACAAAAATCCTGGCAAATGATGCCTCATTCCTCTAGCTGCTTTACAAATTATATGAGAAAATTCCACATACCACACCTTCTTGGCATAAACTTATAAATTATAAAAGTACCAGCACACATCATGGATAGCAAACAAAATCACGGTTGAGGTAGGAAGGTCACCTGTGAGCAAGCTAGTGAGTGAAAGGAAGGTGCAGAGCTTGTGGGGGTGAATGAAGGGTGTTTCAAGGAGATAGGGAACAGTGACAGGGGAACTATGAGAGAAAAAGGCATCCTGCCATAAATTCACAGGCACATACATCCCAGACTGTTGCTGAACTGGATGAAGAGGGAAAGGACAAGTAACCTGCAGGATACAAAAGCAAAGCAACATAAGCCTGTTATTCCTTCAGAGCCATTACACACCAAGAATCAATCCTTCTAGGGTGCTCTTATTTCAACTCAGATTAAGCATCATTTATCATTGTCTTAATACTGGACATTTTCTCCTATAATTATGGAAGTATTCATCATGGTTTTCCATATTTCTTTTAAGACCCTTATTGGACTTTTATTCCATGTTAAACTTAAGATGAACAATGATTCATGAACTACTAGCATTCACAGCCTATGGTTATGTACACTATAACCAAGAAGTCTATCCAAACTAAACTCTTCTACATTTAGTCTCATTGTGTCCTGCTCCGGACTGACCTCTCACTTCAAGAAAATCAGTAACTGTTATTCATGCTGGACAGAGCTACATAACAGCAAATACAATCTATATTTTATGGTGACAGCTTTCTGGTTGGGCAACCTGTTTTCAGACTGCAATTTACAAAATAACAAAATGCTCCCCTCTGCAATGAAATGATAAATATTTACGGTTCTGAAACAGCAAGAAGTGTTCACCTGTTCTGTGATACTGATCTTTTACCTTCAGAGTTAGAAAGACCAGGTTCCTGATGATCTGTTAATACATAAATGTGTGATGCACCTTCCCTTCAATCTTGTCGAGTGTATGTTTACTTAAAACCTTCACTGAAGCTCATAATAAAGGTTATTGATACTAAATCAACCATATAGAAATACTGAAGTAAGCTGCAAGTGCATGTGGAGAGAAAATGTATTCACACACATCTCTCGGAACAGATGACAACAGTACTCCAAATTCTAACACCAGTCTTCTGCTATCTAGCTTTTTTTGGCATGCTTCAGAAAAGAATATAATGCATCTAACAGTTGCAGTTTATCTGAATCTATTCTAGTTTGATTTAAAGCGATATTTAATTCCTGTTAACATTCCTAACAACTACAAATTAGAGACATAAACTGCATGTAAAATGGAATGAGAGGCCTGAACTTCACATTCTGAGCTAGTGACAAAAATACTTAGCCTAGTGCCAAAGCAGCAAATAGTGAAACCAAAATGTGAGCTGACTTCATCTGCTGAGGGTTTAATATATATATGAAGAATTAAAAAAACAAAAAAACAAAAAACAAACCCCCCCAAAAAAAAAAAAAAAAAAAAAGAAAAAAAAAAAAAAAAAAAAAGAAAAAAAAAAAAAAAAAAAAAGAAAAAAAAAAAAAAAAAAAAAGAAAAAAAAAAAAAAAAAAAAAGAAAAAAAAAAAAAAAAAAAAAGAAAAAAAAAAAAAAAAAAAAAAAAAAAAAAAAAAAAAAAAAAAAAAAACAAAAAAACAAAAAACACCAAAACAAAAACCAAACTGAAACCTTGCTAAAAGATATTTGAGTTCAAGGTGTATTATATTTATTGTATTATATTTATTGAATATAGAACAAAGCCCTTGAAACTTCCTTTCATGTTACATAGACACTTAATTCATTTAAGACAGGGAAAAAATGAACTCACAGCTTCGGCAACATAGTGCTGTGACCTTACTATATTTTCTCTGAATTCCAGGTCCTGAGGCTGGGTGAGTTACAATTCAAACATGATACAATCAATTTTCAAGGAGAATCAATTTTCAGGGTCTCAAGGGACAGCAGCACATTGCTTCAGCACAATTCTCTGGCACTGCCAGGAGCTCTCAGCTGGCTCAGGAAGGCTGCATCTAAGTGAAAGATGAAAAGAACTGCTCCACACCTCCAGCCTTGTTAATGGAAATGGTGTGACTGTGCAGCAGTGGAGTTAAAGAGAGTGTGAAAGGAAAGGGGAGAGAAGGTGGGAAGTAAAGGAGAAAATGTCCTGTGGAATACAGCTGAGCGGAAGAAATTAAACCAGACAGTAACAAAAAGATAACTCACCTCTCCTCACGATTCTGTCCCACACAGACACGTCCTCCATGTCGAGGGGTTGGATTGCTGCAGGAACGCTGACGAACTTGAAAGCCTATTCCACATGTGGTACTACAAGGTGACCAAGAAGTCCATGGTGTCCAGCCTCCATTTCTGGTAGAATAAAAAGCTCAGGCTCTGTATTCTGTTATACATAGCGAATGGCTGATTAGGTGTGACTGACAGCAGAATCTGGCTATTAATATTTCTGTAGAAGTAATTAATACTGCATAGTGATCCATTTCTTAAAGAATATTTGATTAAAATAAAGGTGCTCTGATCCTTCCATATTCCATGCTTTGTAATCAGCAACTGCTAAAATGACCAATTTACACAACAAGTAAAGTACAGATATGAAGCTATTTAGTAGCTTTTGGTCACTTTATTCTGGGTAAACTCCATCTGCAAACTCCTGTATCAAAGTTCTGAAGAAAAGTTTTAATTGCATATTGTTCCAATTATTATTTATGGGACTTCTTTTTAGGGGGATTAAAATGTGAAGTTTTGCTACCTGTTCTGAAAAAAAATGATTAAAGCCTGGAGAAAAGGAGGCTGAGGGAAGACCTTATTGCTCTGTTAGAGCTACCTAAAAGGAGGTTGTAGTGAGGTAGGGGTCAATCTCTTCTCCCCAGTTACAAGCGATAGGAAATGGCCTCAAGTTGTGTCAGGGGAGGTTTAGATTGGATATTAGGAAAAATTTCTTCACTGAAAGGCTTGTCAAGCACTGGAATAGGCTGCCCAGGGAAGTGGAGGAGTCACTGTCCCTAGAGGTATTTAAAAGACGTGCAGCAGGGTCACTTAGGACATGGTTTAGTAGTGGACTTGGCAGTGTTAGTTTAACTGCTGGACTCTATGATCTTTCCAACCTAAATGATTCTATGATTCTAAAGATAAAAGAGTTGTAAGTATCAAATGTATTAGTTCACAATTTCAACAGGATACTCTGAGAAGGTGCCAATACTTTATTTGTAATGCAACAAAAAGGTAACAGAATTCACATGCTGTACCTTGTGTTTCTGAACTTTTGAAAAGGACACTCCTGTCCCTCTGCAGTATACGCTAGGAAAAATATGCTAGGAAAAATATACTAGACCAAACACTTCATAATCTGTCCTAAGCAAAAAAAATTATGCACTTAGCAGTTCCCAAAACTTTTCATCATTAGCTTGCAGTTTCTCTACTGGTAGAAGACAAATAGAAATCAAGAAAAAATAAAACTAAATTAAAATGAGTTCTTGAGGTTTCATCATAAAAGCAAAAGTTAAAATAGTGCACTGCTTGATTCTGGAATTACATTTTTCTTTAACAATGAAAACTAATTAAATTCAGTAACAAAATTTATATGATTATTCAAGCAATTTATCATAAATACTACCAGTTTAAATTTCACTCATATCAATGTCTCATTGTTATAAGGGTTGATAACAGAGAAGAAAAGCTTTTGAAACAAATAACCAGCTATAACTGGTAACCCAGACAAAAAAATAATCTGTCAATACAATGCCTGACCCAAGTGTAAAATGAACTAAGAATATGGATCTCCATGAATTCTGGGAATCAATTACCAATATAGTAGTGTTAACAGTAGTAAGATTTTAAAATAGTATGTAATACTGCCAACAGTAGTATGTGAATTGAGGCCCAAATCATATTCCAAATTCCCTTCTAATCCTGACTGTCAATAGCTGTTTGATTGTTCAGTATCTCACAGCATGCTTATCTTTTCTACTAGTCTCCTGATATAATATTATATTCTGTATTCTTATGCTTTTAACAATTTCCCTAAAATTGACTATTTCCACTTACAGAGCTTGCAGTTATCTTGTGCAGAAGGATAATCAGTTTTATGCACTACCATGATGTGCTTCTGATGTTAAAAAAAAAAAAACAGAGACAAAAAGTAGAAAGAATCACTGAAAGTAAGCAGAATGCACCATAAAATAAGTTTCATCTTGCAATTAAAGTAACATGAAGTCCTAACGCAGTTCAGAATATGTAGTGCCTGAGTCTTTCTGAAAGGATTTGTTCTTACTGTTTTTTCTGGGAGTGGTTACATGCCTGAAGAAGACAAAAGAATGGCTATAGAGTGGCAGACAGACTAATAATAAACCTAAATGTCATGATACAATCTAAAGATAGAATGAAAAAACTTTGCCTGAGGCAGAATGGGGTAATACAATGGTGACATGGGACAACCTAAAAAGTGGAGAGCTCTGACTTTCAGGAAAAAAGTTTCATGATTTACAGAACTGGAAAAAAAAAAAAGAATCAGACTTTGGGTATTACCTGATATTGATATTTTTTTTTTTTTCTCCATATGAGCTTTTGTTAAAATTAGCTGAGGACAGTATTGCTTGGTACACAGCACTCGAAATCACTGCATCTGCCTCATTCTCTCTCCACAAAGTTAGATAGATACTAATGTCTCATTTACTGTGGCCATTGCTATGACTGTTCCACACACAGAAGTACAGGACCAGTGGGTTGCAGATCCAATTTCAAAAGGTAGGTTCTATTCTAATTAAATTAAAAACTTTTAAACCATGAATGACAGAATCTGGAATTGTTTTGTGTACCTGGAACAGTTGGCAATCTCCATGGTTGGTCCTTCACACAGCCAACCTCCACACTGAGGAGCAGGACTGTCACACAGACGTGTCCTACAAAGGCAGGAGCCAACACTGGCACCGTCATTGTGTGTGCAAGGTTTCCATTGAGACCATGTTCCAAAATGCCCATCCACGGTCAGATTCCTCATCTAGAAACAAACACAACAGAAAGGCTTACCTGAGGCCTGACATTTCCTTCATACAACCTCTTAATTCTGGAAGTACAGCCTTGAGCTACAAACAATAAAAGCCTCCACTAGATGGGTATTCTTTCCAGACAGCAAACTGCCCTTATAATTTCTGTAGCTGCATAACTCCCACCACCTCCAACCAATCCAGGCAATTGAATGCCAGCACTACTGCAACAACAATAATCACAACTGTTTGTTATGTTTCATAACCATGCTTATCCACAATGATTCAAATGAAAGTATAGTATTGCTTTCTTGATTATTGTCTCATGACAGTATTCCGTATTTGCTAATATTTATGGGTGATTAGGAACCTGGATACTGACTGTAAACCAGCATGTGCAAGAATGCGTGGAACCCCAAATTTACATAAAAAAAAAAAAAGAGGCATCATAGGACAAGGAAGAAATAGAGAAGAAATTCTTCACTGTGAGGGTGGTGATATACTGGAACAGGTTGTCCAGGGAAGCTGTGGCTGCCCTATCCCTTTTCAAGCAACTTGGTCTAGTGGAAGGTCTCCCTGCCCATGGCTGCGGGTGTGTGTGGTTAGAACTGTGTGATCCTTAAGGTTCCTTCCAATCCAAACCATCCTGTGATTCTATCACAGTCCAGAATAGCAAAACTGGATGAATCAAATTCAAACCTCCATGATGAGTGTCTTCTTTCGACAACAGTTTTTTAAGCACATACCATGTAACACCACTTCATAAAAGTGAAATGTGGTTAAAATATTACTCTCTCTCCTAAAACCACCTTCAAAAAGCAGCACCTAACTTCTATGCAATGGGAGAGTTTTCTCCCACTGAAGTAAATTCTCAAAACCTTTGGCTGGAAGGGTCCAACCATTCTCATCTTGACCAGAATGTTTTCATCATGCAGACATAATACATGTTCATAAAGAATCTTTACTATCCAGCTGAAACAAAATGTGCTAATAGAAATTATAGCAGCCTCCATGGTTACCAGAACTTCTACAGAAAATGGGGCCTTAATATGATTAATTCTTTCAGCAATGTGTTAATCCTGAAAAATTTGTGATCATACAGATTATGACACTTTTAAACCTTCAGTCAAAGCAACAATATCAACAAGTGCAGGCTAAATAGCATTTAAAGTAGCTTTTAGATAAAAATAAATACATATGAGTTATAATCATTCATATTTTATCAAATGTGTAAGAACGTAACACTTCAACATTTACTTAAATATTGAAATAGGAACTACAATTATAGATTGTCATGAATGATCTGAAATGGTATATCCCTTTGCTATTTTTAGTATTGTTTCAACAGTGGTGAGAGAAGTATACATTTCAGTAATAATTTTAATATACAAGAGATTTGATTACAGCACGAGACATGTTTCCACTGCTACACTGGGTGCTGATTCTTTCCACTGTGATAGGGGTTCCATAATTTCACTAATTAATTATGTTTCTTATGATTTATTTTTCACAGATACAGCTTCTCCACAGAACAGCTATGTGCATATTCTGCGAGCTACAAGTGACATCAACATAATTCATCATTTCAAAATTCTGCTGACAGCTGTTTATTGAAAATAACTCTCCAACCTTTGCTCATGCAGAGTAGGCACTCTTGCTTTTCATAAAACAACAGGAAATACTTATTTCTTGTTAAGTGACAAGTAAACCCATTCTCTCTTACACTGCTAGTCTAACACATATGTATATAAACTAGTGATGTTATGTACCTAACCTAATTAATGCCAGAGGTTTCTCTAGTGTAATTGGTCACACTTTTACTTTTGGGCTAAACTAGTGTATAAACAGGTCTCTCACTAATCCAAGTTTAGAAGAAACGCATGCATGCATTAATCTGATACATTTTCTGTAGTGTTAAAAAGTTTTAGTAACAATTAAGATACTGGAACCAACTGGAACCAAAAGACGGAGGGTAGAAGGTTTCTAATATTTTGTTATGCTCTGCCTGCAATGTTATCATAAATGTACATAGCAAATGTCAAAGATGCACATAGCTCAATTGCTTACAAAATGAAATTCATTACATCTGCGCTTATATATCCTGTGAATACAGCACATAAAAATGCTATAAAAACAAATATTTGAAAGCCTCACTAAGCAAAATTGTAATCAATTGCAGTTTGCCAGAATACAGTGTTATTCTAAATGAAAATTAGTATGAAATTCACAAATTTGTTCAATAATGTGTTACAATAATGTGTTCAGAGGTAACTGACAGAAAAGTGGTAAAACCATGCTTTTCAATTTAGACAGTTAATTCCAAATTTTTCCCTATATTATGCAGTGTCAATATGCTCGACTTCAAAACCCCTTTGGAGGCTTGCTAAATCCCTTCATCTCTGATATGCAGTATTTCTGGACAATCCTTTGGTCCTCCCCTGCTTTGAATAGACTGACATATCCTATGCAGCTGTCATATAATAGATACTAAATAATTGGTTTTCCATTTGAAGAGAATAGAATCAAATTCTGCTTTCTAAATTATTCCTCTGTCCCACACCAATCCTCTCTTGGCTTTGTGATTTATATATATGAAAGAAAATAAGGGCTAATGCCAGAATTTAGAAGAAGCAGTAGGCAGACTGCTCACGTGAATATCAACCAACCAGCCCTTTCCAGTAATCCTTCCTATTTAGCCTGAGATTAACACAGTCATTTATGATACACTGCGTTTACTTAGGAATTAACACACTCTACAATGCATTTAGCTACTTGCCAATCAGAGAGCCAAGGACTTCACTAGTAACTGAATCCAGACTTTCTGTGAGACAACAATTATGTCTCTATTAGAAAGTGGTAAGCACACATACAAATCTGAAAAATAAAATAGCTGGTATTGAAGATCTGACACATACACCACACCTATTTTGTGGGCTTCACTTTGGACTCACTCTGGCCATGGATCAAATACTTAGTAACAGTTAGAGCACATTTTTGTTTTAATTTCATTCAAAATCAAAACTGATTTGAGCTAAAATAAAGAACCACATGCAAGTCTTTGTTATTAGGCCAACGTGCGAGAGCATGGATGCAAGGCATCAGACAAGATATTGTCTAAAAAATTGCTACTTAATGTTAAACACAGACAGTCAGAACACAGGAGCTAATTCTCAAGAACCTCATAATTAATCAGGGTAGTAATTTGTATCCATGAGGCTGCTGCAACACATGTAAATATCACAAGTCAAGGCTGGAAAAACTTCATCCTAATTTTTCACATATAGTTCACTAAACAAAGCCTAGCTTAAGAAAGAGGACTTTCAAGAAAATGTTAAAAGGAGCATGTTAAACACATGGAGAATAGAACATGGATGTTGTATGAGCACAAATACACAGATGCATTTGCTCCAGGGGCAAGCAAGGACAAGTTCAAGAAGTCCTTATTAGCAATGAAAGCAGAACTGAGTTGGAAAGCCCCTGTCCACATGGGCAGAAGGCAGCAAAGGTAAAGCAGCATGAGTTTCCACAGCAAAGAGCTTAGTAGCTCAGGGAAGATCCTTAATCCTCTTTTAGTGCTCTTTGGAGTAAGGGAAAAGAATCAATATTAAAACAACATTGGAACCACATTAGAAAGGAGAGATATAAATCAACTTTGTTGTTTGTTTTTTATTATATAACATTTTTTCAAAATTAATATTTAAAGTGCTAAGCCACTGTAAATATTAATACTGAGGTTTTTATAATTAGCACTTCTGTCATTTATGTGGGGGAGACTTAACTTATACGATTCACCCTTTGAATTCATGGAAAGATGTTGTATGGCCTTTCTTATTAGCAAAAATGATCCTAAAAGAGAAGAATATACCACTAGTGATTAAATATTTTTGAAGTACAAAATGGAGCAAAATCCTGCAGAGAAAAACATGTTTGTCTCACTAGTCTCAGTGAACTTTTGCTTTCATTGTGGGAACACAGATGTTATAGGTAAAATACAACTACCCTTGGAAAGTAATATAAACAAATTGATCATATACCAATCGCTTGATAAGAAATTGAAAATAAATATGCTGTTAAAATGTGATGGGAAAGCTTGAGAAAAATAGCATTAAGTACAGTTTTCTGAGCTTGACAAATCTATGTAAGCTCATTCTCGTGAAATTCACATGGAATCAAAAGTTCTAAGAGAGAAATAAATAAATGCATTTGGACTTACTGGACACACAGTAATGCTTTGCTCCCATTGACTCATGCTCAGACTTTCTTCCAGCGTAGTGCATTTCTTCATCACCATGTCCCAGCCACAATAAGGGTCTTGGGATCCAATGCATGCACTGTGAATGAAAAACAACCAGAAAACATGACCATTTACTTTCATCTGTACTGGCTAAAGATTTCCAAACAACTATGTGGCATCTCTTCATATTTCACAGTCCTAAAACAGATAGTGAAATTGATCCCTGATGTGAATGACAGATGAAATGACAAAACAGAAGATAAACTAATTTCAGTGCCTATGCAAAGATGGGATTTCTTTCAAATATATACCTGAATTTCTGGCTGCATGCACGGCATGACATCAAGACTGATTATTGTACTTAATTACTGGAGAATTACAGCAATTCATAAAAAGCATAAGTTGCTAGCTCCAAGCAAATATTTCAGGAGTTACAGTTCTTAGTCTTTTCTATCAGTTTTGGAATTATAAATCAGGTGACAATGTCTATTCTTCTAGAAAACTCTTTGACTTGTTTTCTGCACTATTACAGAATCCCTGGAAGTAAATTTAGAGGGGCTCTGGTGGCTGCCATCACATCTCCTGCACAACACATGCTGCTCTAGACATTCCCTCCTAGTGGCACATGAGGACAAAAAAAGTTTAGAGAGAAGGAGATAGTCCAGCTTCCTACAGAGTCTAATTTTGCACAATTTACAAAACTAGAAGTTCTTTTCACTATCAAATGGAAGCTTTCTCTTGCTACTGGTAGGTCAAGCATTACCAGTTGAGGCAACAGGTCTGCCTCAAAGTTAAAGATATATAAGAAAGGAAGTTGAAGTTCCATCACAGTGAAGCATAATAGAATTGTTTTAACATTTGTAAAAATACCGAGAAATTATACATGAAAATGATGCATTCAAACATTTTGTCAAGATTACAAAAAAATGCTAGGCTTGATCATTTTTATTCAGCTCAAATCCATGTGGATTAGCATTCTTGTTTTAAGTGCCTGTTCACATCACCTTTCCTGTGAGAGACTGCAAGAGCTGGGACTGTTCAGCCTGGAGGAGAAAAAAACTCAGAGGAGATCTCATGAACATGTACAAATACCTGAAGAAAGGTTGCAAAGAAGATGGAGCCAGTTTCTTTTCAGTGGTACCCAGTGACAGGACCAGAGGCAGCAGGCACAAACTGAAATGCAGGAGTTTCCCTCTGAACATCAGGAAGAATTTTTTCACTGTGGGGGTGACCAGGCACTGGCACATGCTGCCCAGGGAGGTTGCGATATCTCCATCCTTGGGACATACTGAAAAGTTGCCTCGACATGGTCCTGGGAAACTGATTTCAGGTGATCCTGCTTGAGCAGGAAGTTGGTCCAGATGACCTCCAGAGGGCCCTGTCAACCTTAGCCCTTCTGTGATTTTGTCCTTACAAATCCTGTGTTTTATTCATATTTCTATTTATGTCCAGCATTCCCCATGTAGTTCCACACTAACATCAGACAAAATGCAGACTCATTAATTCCCTAGTATGCAGTTCTGTAATACCATTACAGAGGGCTCTTACTGGTTATAAATTTTAAAGAATTAGTTTCTACGGTACATTTGGCAATGTGGATTGCCAGTATTACGTGGAAGGTTAGTTGCCATCTGCAAAATGGGCACAGAGTGAGAGATATAACAGTCAAAACTCCCTCGGTACCCCTCATCAGACTTCATGTTCAAAGATAAAGCTTTTGGTTTAAGGGATTCAGTGTTAAGAATGAGAGTTCTCCCTGATGCCTCTTACAACTGTGAACACTTAGTATTTCTGTAACTCAGGCTGCACATTTCCATTCAACTATATAGAAAGTGAGAAGGACAATTAATGGAAATTATAGAAAGTTTTAAATGTCTTAGTCTTCCAGTGTTTGCAAGACAAGATGTATAACATTCTCCTTCAGAATATCTCTGAGAATGCACGTTTTATGAAAAGACAATACAAAGCAAAATTAAAGGCTGACAATGTACAATTGGCAACATTAGCTGTGCTATTTCTCAAAGCAGAAGTGTTCACTTTTCCAACTTCACTATTCCTTTACAATATGTGTTAATAGTTTTAAATGCAGTGATTATGCTTTTGACAGTTTTTATCAAAACATAAAATATTTTAGAAGCCAGTATGGTTTCACACAGAACTGCACTCCCTCCTTCCTGGCAGCAAGCTGATCCCTCTCCCACTCTGCTCTTGGATCCCATTTCCTCTTTTGCTTTTGTTTCCACATTATTTTCCACCCAGGCATATCAAAATGGTTTGTACCTGTCATTACAAGTCACTTAGAAGTTATATGTAGGGCACTAAAAGCTATTTGAACCATTCATATAACCTCCTGGTATCAGAACAGATCCCAGTTTCATGGAAGAAATGAAGTTTAGAAAATGCTGAAAAGTCCTTGCACTGCTGTGACAAAGCCTGTTCAATCACTGTAAACACTGACCATTTCAGCAGCTAACCAGGTTTGGAGAGCACTGCAGAAAGATAAAATTAGGTGAGTCTTTTTAGAATGTAGTTGAAAAAGTCCACTGAGCAGGTAAAAACTATGATTTTAAGAAGCTAATAACTCTAATTTCCCCCTACGCTGGCAGTTCACATTTTTTACCAAATGCAAATGATAGGTAGCCAGATGAGTGTCGCTCCTGCAAAGCATTCATTTGGTTGTGATGATTACGCCTATTGACAGTCATGAAACACTTAAATAAGGGATTTTGACTGAGTAGTAAGAGAACCATAACTCATTTCATTCTAAAGCAAACCAGCAATAGCAAGTCATTTTTTTCATCAGTTTTATAATTATCACCAAGCAGGTTAGCAAACTACTCTATTTTAGTTACATTTGAGATGATTTATTCAGACAGAAAATAGGGCAGAAATGAACACCATTCAGAGCAAAATATATTAAAAACCCCATACAAGACTAAAAAGAATGCATTGTGTGTTATACAAAGAACAAAAAAAACACTTTAAATTAAAAGCTATATCCTGATACTATTAATTTCAGAGATTTTAAAATCTCTTTCAGGTGAAGAACATATTCCCATATCAATATATTTTGGAAGTGTTAAACTGGTATTCTCTTGAGATGTAACATTTCTTCTCAGAGAATATATGAAAACAAGAGGTGCATCTTCAGAGACTGTTTATGAAACATTTTTCTCCCTTTACCTATACACAGCATTTTGAAGAAGAGAGAATATTTCAATCTCCTGATCCTTTCAATCACTTCTGCTTAGATAGTCATGCCTATCTAGTTCCAATTATTGTCAACTGTGATCCAGACACTGTATACCAGGAACTGAACTGGGGTTACTATCGAATTTCACAGAAACCAGATTCCCCACTGCAAATTTGAACAGACAACTGAAGATAAAAGCCCGTCTCATGCTCCAAATGCGCTGTGCTATCCATTTCTGAATGAATACATGAATCTGATAATAGACTTCTGTACAAAGGTACCTATCAGCATTGTCATTATTGATGGTTTTGAAGATATATATATATATATATATGCAACAAAGAAAGGGAATCTAAAGATACAGAGGAATGATGTAGACCATAAATGGTAGGCATGTAATTTATAAAGTCCTAGGAATTCAAAGAAAGATGCATGTCAAATATTCAGAATCCTGCTTAATCCTTGCTTGTATCGCTAAGAAAAATCAAAGCCTTTAATCATCTCAGTCACTCAGGGTGGACTACTGGTGTTTCCACTTACTTGAATTTCTACAAGGCAATCAAACCTCATTTAGGCGTGATTCAATCTCACAACATGCACTGACAGTACTAGCCTTAAATCTACCAGCTTCTCCTGTCCTGGGTTCAGCAGTAGCAGTCATTTAGTAGCTGCTGCAGTGCTGTGCTTTTGACTTTCAGCCTGAGAACAGCACTGATAACACCGATGGTTTTAGTTGCTGCTCCGTAATGTTTACGCTGACCAAGGACTTTCTGAGTCTCATGATCTGCCAGGGAGGAGGGGAAGCCGGGAGGAAGAAGAGACAGGACACCTGAACCAAACTAGCCAAAGAGGTATTCCATACCACAGCACGTCATGCCCACTATATAAACTGGGGGCAGTTACCCAGAAGGGCTAGATCACTGCTCAGGTTGGGCTGGGTATCAGTCAGTGGGTGGTTAGCGGTTGTATTCTCTTCCCTTGCTATTTCCCTTATCATTATTATTATTGTTGGTAGCAGCAGTGGTTTGTGTTATACCTTAGTGACTGGGCTGTTCTTATCTCAACCTGTGGGAGTTACATTTTTTTTGATTCTCCTCCCCATCCCTCCAGGAGAGGGGGGAAGAAGGGGGAGGGGAAGTGAGCAAGCAGCTGCATGCTTCTGGGTTGCTGGCTGGGCTTAAACCACGACATCTCCCCTGAAAGTCAGAATCAGGAATTTATGCACAATTTGTGCAGTAAAGTTGCTTCTAACACACAGTTCTCTGAATCTTGGCATTTCCAAGTAGTTCTACTTGGAACAAATGCGAAAGACAATTTTCAGAGCATGCTCTCTGCAAAAGAATGCAGGCTTGCCATTTAAGAAACAGCATCTGAGGTCCCCATCTATGTCAATCAGCCAAGACAGAGTTTCCAGCCCTCTGGTTATGAGCTATGAGCCTCGAAATGTTGGGACCCCCAGCTGCAGCTGAGGTTTTCAAAGCCATTTTGATGGGCTGAAACTGGAGCTTGCAAATCTGTAGCTTGCGAATAGGCTCTGAAAATCTGAGCTACCTAAATGGCAGCAGATTAGGGGATTTTCCCACAAGTTTATGCATTGAACAGCAACAACAGTGATTGCCCAGACTGGACATGTTTGCTTCCATATGGTGTCCTCATATCTTAACCTGTGTATCTTTAGTAGATATAAATGTAAACAGAGTACACAACCACCATATCCTTTTAGTCAGCTATAGCCTAGGTTGTTTAGAACTTAAATGTTGAGGTTAACTTCAGACTAGAAAATGAATCATTATAAAGATAGCAAGCCCCTATTTAGGACGTACAACTTGATTCCTTAAAAAGACTAACCAGATAGCAGCCACCCCAACATTTCAAGGGCACTGTTACCTCTCATTCCACAAATAACTGTAGATACCTTCACTTCAGTGTATTACAAGGAGCAGATGGCCTTCAAAGCCACTCAGTTTAGAGTCAGAGAACTGGAGCATCCAAACTCCTGGAATCCTGCTCACAGCTCACACTGTTGCATCAAGAATATTCTCCTTCTCCATCTCTCCTTCCCTCTCCCTCTTTCTCACATTCCAGTCAATGGTGGACTCCAACCTCAGCTATCAATTTTCTGTATATTTTCAAATAAATTTCTACAAAAAAGATTGCAGAATATTATGAGAGCTGAAAATAATTCTCATGAGAAAACAACTGGTGTGTAATGCAGAGCACTCTAAGCTGAGTTGCATTGGGTACGTATTGGTCTGAGAAGCAGTCCAGTATGTGATATGTTAAAGTATTTTCAAATAAAAAAAACTTCCACATTTGCATGGGTTTTTTTGTTGATGTTTTGTTTATTTGCTTGTTTTCCCTTTATTTTCTTTTTACCATTCAATTACTTTAACTTCTGTTTCCAGAGAATCTGATACTTGCCAAGTGTCAAATGCCCAGTGAAATAACGTCTAAGAAAGTGGGTTGCTTTAAACATGTCAGGTGATTTTCAAGAAAACTCAACAGTAACTACACTGAAATTAGAAATCCTCTAATGTTTTTGGTATTTTTTTTAAAGCAAAGAAATTAATTACATCATGACATATGAAAACCACATGCCTTTTCTAATTTTTTTTTATATTTTTTAGCTTATTTCCTTGTCTAAAATAATATCCTAGCAATTCAATCTGAATTGGAAATACATAGTCAAGACCATCTGGGTTATTTTTCAACTTTTCAGACTACCAGGAAAAGACATTTACCTCTTCCTCATAAGGCTGCTTCAAGAAATACACTGGGAGAAGGCTGTAACAATCCTTTTGTTTATAAAAATTCCTCCTTGTTGCCAAAAATGTGTACTTTACAATGCAATGCACACATGCATAGATCACACAGGTATTTCAGGTACAGCAAAGTGTAAATGCATAGTTTGTCTCTGGTGGATTCTATGGGCCAGACAGACAAAGATTTTCTGCTAAAACCTTGGTGTTCACAGAGGAAGAAATATAGGTCAACCTCAGATTTGTAGAGCTTGAATTGATTCCCTTCCCAGTATGGAACTAATATTCTACTTCTTTTGAGTGACGAAAACTTTCAGTGTGCTTATTTCATGGTTCTGCTGACTCATAGGTTCACAGTAATTGAAGATAATTTTCCAGTGTATCTAATACCTGCAAAAGACTCCCTATGTTTTAAATGTCATTATAACCCAGTCTTGCAGCCAGGATTATGGTTTGTCCCAGTCTGGGAAATGTATGAGGATTCTGACTGGAGAATACTCCCAGAGATTCTTCCCAGAGAATATTTCCAGAGATTCTCCAGATTCTCCAGAATACTTCTGTAGTATTCTTCCAGAATACTTCTCCACATTTTCCAGAATCTCCAGATCCATAGTGACACTCTGGAATCACTCATTCAGATTGTTCCTCATGTGATTCCAACATTTTGATACAGATGGGTTTCTTTGATTTAAACTGGAATTAGCCTTGCGTATTTTCAAATAAGGAAATCCACTTGGACATCAAAAAATAACCATTCTGGAATGATTATTTCAAACCAGCAATTTCAAATCCATGTGTTGGCAAGCTCTTCTGGACCAATCAGCACTTAGTAATAGTTTAAGCAACATTACTCAGAATCACAGAATGGTTGTGGCTGGAAGGGACCACCAGAGAACATCTAGTCCAACCTGCCTGTTCAAGCAGGGTCTCCCACAGTAAGAGTTCTACGAATGAAATAAAGCATAACCAAATTTGTAATAACTGCTTTCTTTTGTTAGTAAATCCAGTATCCTTTCTACTACTGCACTGCTACAGTTATCTTTTGTATACATACAGATTGCTTAGCTGATGGTTAACAAAGACAAAATAAAAATGATGGAGTACAGAGGGAAAGAAAAGTTATGATTACAGTAGAATAGCTATGATAACATTACTTAGCAAAACAGTCTTATGACCCAATAATATTTTAAGTGCAGAATGTAAAAACTAATATTCAACAGTTTCCAGAAATTGTTGGGGGTTTTTTACACCAGAGAAGTCACTATTTGTACAGCTTTTAGCAGGTGACACTATTTACTTATACAAAAGTAGTTACGGTAAGATCAGTGCGTGAAACCTATCTTCCATGAGAAGTACCAATTCTTGATCCTTTCTTGGTAAGATATTGCAGAACATTGGGCTGATACAACCTTTCATTGCCCCTACTTTCAGAACTGATCCACTGACAACACCAGTACAAATTATATCATCGATCTGCCTCCAAGAAATTACTGCTATCCAAAGTTGCTTCTGGAGGCTACAGCTGCCAATAAAAGACAGCTGACTGGTTCTTTTTACAGGGGGAAGTCTTTATTTCCCTGCTACAGATCTTATTCTTTTTTATAGATGCATAAAGCCTTCGAAGTAAATATCAAACACTGCAGCTTTAGAGAGTTTAATAGTTATTTTTCTCCTCATAATAATTCTATTTATCTCACATTATAGTTAATTAGCAGGTATACAATAGTCACTGGTGCTTTACACTTGGTCTACTCAACTCTAAAGAAAGAGGGAGAATTCATAGTGAAAATAGTAGCTCTAGTGAGTAATGCTGACAGTCTTCAGTAAAAGGTGGAGAAACATTTGTGAATTGCAATACCCAAATGGTAATAGCCTGGTCAGACCTTTAGGATTTTCCTCAAGGAGAGCCGAATCAAGGTAACTCCTTTGCTGCTTTCTCTGGAGCATGAAGACACCAGGGCTTTTTAGGGAACTGGTTTTAAGAAGTCAAATGTCTCAAACCATTTTTTCTTAACTGACTCCTGAAAACAGTAGGATTATGTCAGGATGTTCAAAACTGTTCAGCCATTGGCCAAACTCAGTGAGAGACCACCCCACCATGAAAAATGTCAATCCAAATAACTAGCATGGGCAACTCATAAACAGCAAAGCCATCATGGCATAATGGAAAGTGCTGAGCAACCCAACCTATAGATGTGACAACAGGCTCTGCCTATAGCATGGTCTGCTGCCATGGTACTACAGTGCACTGAACTGCACCTAGAACACACACACACACACACACACACACACACAAAATCAAAATAAGCCTCCAAATGTAAAGCTATATTTTCAAGGACATTCAATAACAGTGTTTGTGGGAGCAGAACTGTGAGTCGGTATGGAACAGGACTGCCTGAATCAGAGGGAATGTCTGTCAGAGGCAGCACCATTTCACAGGGGAGTCCACCACAGGAAAGTGCTGGAGTGCTTTACAAGAAAATACAAATTAGTTAAATATGTACAGCATGTCAGAGTGATAATTAAGGAGACATAGTAAACTACAAATACAAGCAATAAGTGCATGCTTTGAGGCTAGTATGTGAAGATAAAACAAGGAATAATGAAATAAAAAGAAAAAAAAACAGGCAATATCAAGATTCTCTTGATATTGAGATATTAATTTGTGGAATAGTTTGTTCAATGGAGGGACTGAAGTTGCATTGTCTGAAACCTTTGCAATAAACCTAAACAAAAAGATTAGAAAAGATTAAATAGTGAGCACTTTGCCATTGACACAAAAAGAGAGAAAAAATGTGCTAGTACATCTTGAGGCTGTAGGGTTTTCTAAGGCTGTTATTCACAAACAAGCATGCTTTATTTCTATTTATGTGAAGTACATATTAAAGATTACATATGCCCTTGATCAAGGAAAAAACCTCTAGTTATTACTGATGCAAGTTCAGAATACAGCCTTGGCACAGTTATACAGCCATAAGGATGATAGATGTGAATGGATAAAATTAAAACAATCAAAAAAAAAGAAAAAAAACAATAATCACAATTCCCCAAGACACCGCTGCAGGTGTGGTTTGCCCATGACTCTGTCCATTGCTATAGTGTAGAAGTAATAGTTGGCAACACAACAAGAATGTGTGTATTAAAGTGCTCAGCAATGCAGTGACCAAGTTTCAGATGCTTTACTACCTAGTGAAATTTATAACCCTGAGTAAGGTACCTATACTCTCTTCAAGAAGAGAACGAAATATGCTTGAAATCTAGCATAAGCCAGGAAAAAAACTAGTCAAGCCAAAAGTGATAATGAGAGAAAGACTATGTCTGTATTTTCCAAATGACATTAGTCCTTAATGACAGGTGACAAGGAGATGCCTTATTTTATCTAGATCACACCTGCAAATCCTCTCCTTTCTCACAAAACAGCTAGAATTGCCAGTGAACACTTTAGCCAAGAAGAAAGAATGGATGGCAACCATTTTGATGCAATGGATATTTAATTACTACAAGGAAAGTCACAAAACTACAAAAGATATGACTGGAAAAACCTACAAGGAATAATTCTATCTCAGTAAAAGTAATTCCAGCAGAAGACACGATCTCACATAGCTCTGGGCAGCAGAATAAGTTATCATTTGAGCAGGATATGAGCTATTTAACTACTGCTCTACTTACTAAAGGGGAACAGCACTTTTTTTTTTTTTTTTTT
>NDXB01000438.1:0-20064 GCA_002631895.1 Agapornis roseicollis | reverse complement strand
TTTTTTTTTTTTTTTTTTTTTTAAAGCAAGCTTTTAAAATCTAGTCAATTAGACCCCACTGTTCAAACAGGGAGAGGAATGCTCAGCCTGCAGCCATGCATCTGGTCTATAATTTGAGGCAGCAGTCCCACCCTGTGAGGCCGAAAAGTATGTTCTAGCCCTGCAGCTAGAATAGCACTGATGTGCCCCGGGACTTGTACTCACAGGTACCAGGGACCTTGTGGGACCTCCATATAAGCACCAACTAAGCAGGTGCTCTGGAAGTCTCATCTCTGAGTTCTGGAGTTCACACTTCACTATTAACATAATGACACTTCAGCCTTGAACTGTCTGGAGTGCAGGCTTGGCATAAATATTGGACATGTGCATTATTGATCTCTCTGTGTTTATGACTGCCATTATGGGTACACAGACCTTAAGAAAACACAGGATACCAGGTTAATCTCCCTTTCTGAAATAAACATGTATGCTTAGGGGGTTCTGTTTAATGTCTTATGCAACCAGAATGGCATAATCATACCATATTCAAGAAAAGAGAGAAGCATTAGAGTATGTCATTAGATTTTTTTTTTTTCCTTCAGATATACACATATGCATACACATACACCTCATAATATATAAGGTCTTCATTTCATGGAAAAGAGGAAACAAAACAAAAAGGGCTACCAAACCACCCCACATCCTGTTTCAACTTGCTAAATACAATGAAGATGAAACTTGGTCCTATCTTGGCCCTTAAGCTAACAAAAAACTTAAGGCATAGACATGCCTAACCTTCCCTTAAAACAAGCATTGCAGTCTTCCAATGGGGCTTTGAGTGTCCTATCACTTCTATTTTAGTAGAAAATGCTTAAAAAATGCTACATAAGACAGCATAAACAAAAAGAGCTGGTAAAGAACTGTAATAAGGGGAATACTACCCTTCTCTTGTCTACTCCAGGTTTTCAGGGCACAGCTTTTCCTCCAGTCTTGTTCTCAACCCAGCAGACTTTCATTGGGCTCCTGCATGGCACCAATCCCCACGTAGAGCCAAGTCCCTCAGAAAAGTTGTCTGACTGTCCCAAGCTACAGCTCTATACCTGTGTCCTGTGGTCACCTCCCTGCTGTGACTGCATGCATAGTCCCTCTGACAGCCAGAAATGTCTCCTGCAAATGATCACTGCTTTTGCAGGGAGTATAATCTCTGTCTGCTGCACAAACAACATCTCTGTTATCCTGAGTGCAGCTGCCAAGAAAGACAACTGGCAGCCCTTTTTCTCTCCCTTAATAGCCCAGCTTTTCAAAGGAACGTATATTAAACAAGCTGAAAGCAAAATAAGCTAAAACACAACCAAATGCATCTGTTACTGTTCCCAAAAAGCTCATCACACTGGTTCATAGTCTCTCTGATGCAAAAGAAGAATAATTACACTTAATTACTGGAACCGCACATCAGAGGGAAGATATAACAAATGACATGAAATTAACAATCTCTAGTGGTATATGTTTTGCAACCCAGAAGTGCTTTCAGATAACCTATAGAAAAAGTTGTGTGCTGAACTTTAAATTCCACAACTACCACGATATAGTCTAAAAAACAAGTGATAATTTTTAAGTTATTTTCCTTGTTTGACTGAACAACTACTAGCTGCATAACTTTTTCACCTAGTAGAATATTAACTTTTATTATAGTTTCCTGATCCAGCACTACATTTAAATAGCCACTTTTCCAACCAGTCTTAACTTCAGTTCATGCAATGCAGTTCTTTCTGAACCCACAGAGATATTGTTTGCTCAGTTATATTACAGTTTTAAAAAACCCCTATATTAAATTTGTTCTAATTTTGAGTTTCAAATATATTAAACCAGCAGCTATACTGCATATTATTAGATACCTGTTTTGTATATAAACCATTTCTTAAAGTTTCATATCACAATTCAGAATCTGTATGATGACACTTAAATATCTATATAATTTCTTGAAAGTCTCATCTAGTCCTGACAAGTTAGTACAAGAAGTCAGAGACAGTTCTGATAAACGGTGTAGACAGAAAGTTATTGCTGAGACAGGTAAGTAATTCAGATTCCTACTTGCAGTCAGTTTATTTCCCATTTTTCCACGACCCCCCGCAAGTGTTTTTCTCTAATCAAATCAAACTAGATGATTCTTCATACCTGTATGTTTTGTAAAAGAGACATCTTTTCAGGGGGACTTTAATTACATGTTCCTGAAGGCCCACAAAAAGGACACTCTGGCTGTGCAGGATCTGAAGGCTCCTGATGGGCTCTCGCTGACTTTTCGGCAGGAGTTCAATTTCCTCAAGCAGGCAGCTACTTGAAGTCTGGTTCATTGGGGCAAGTACTTTCTTAATAGTACCATAGTCTGCAAATACAACAGGAAAATGAGTTACTAAAAATCATTACAGGAATTCTACCTACTTAATGTCATTCAGTGAATAAATCTTCATCTCATACTGGATGTTTTCAATGAAGCCTCAGAACGTGGGAGTACTTTGACTGGAGTTTTCTAAATTGCTTAAGGTATGGTGAAAAGAACTTGAGAACAGTCATTAAACTTTTCTATGTGATGTAATACAGTAAAAACATACTTTATTAGTGCATAACAGACTGCACAGCAGTAGTCACTGGAAAACAACCTTTCAAACTCTGATCATTATAAATGCGCATTCATAGCAAGGGTTACTGATTTTAGTTTATGAGATTGTACTGTACTATGTTTAAAGCAGTTTAAAAAGCAATAAAGTCTATCATTGTCCCTGCCTGTTTTAAAATACTATGTGCTGAAAACTATGGGGTTTAGATATGTATTGTGTTCATATGCATGATTACCTGTAGGTCTTAATTGGGTAAATACAATAATAAAATAAGGCTGTGCTCCTTATTTTTACTTATCTGGATTTTGAACTCTAAAAAATTTTGTTTTTTTGCATTTTCTCTTAACTTCTATTCTTATTGTGATTTCTAAGCAAAGACAGTTAAGCATCACAAACCAGTGTCAGACAACCTATGAGATTCCTGATTCTGTCATGCAAAGATTTAAAATAATTTAGCAATATCAAAGAACATTTGTTCTGAATGCAAAAGACCACATTCTCATACTGATACATATTTTAGGTACTGTTCTGACCAAAACTGTATTATGCATATTCCATTCCAACTGTGCAATATTCCAGCAACAGTAAATTTTAAAGATTCAACACAGCAAACACATACTTAGCTCTTATTCATATGAAATCTCAAAAGACTAACATCTTCTGTGAGTTGGTAACAATTGCAGGACAAATGTTTGGGATGTTCTGCAGATCACTAAATACGGGTTTTGCCATCACTAGCACAAAGCCATCAGCTTGGTGGAGAGCTGGTCCTGCCTTATTGAGAGTTTGTTTCAGCCATGGCAGCAATGTTAGNGGCTCTGGGTGTTCTGCAGATCACTAAATATGGGTTTTGCCATCACTAGCACAAAGCCATCAGCTTGGTGGAGAGCTGGTCCTGCCTTATTGAGAGTTTGTTTCAGCCATGGCAGCAATGTTAGCCACATGCTTGTTACCTCCCTGTGTTGGCTTCACTCTGGTAGCACCTGGGCCAGGATCTGGCACCTCTAGTCACTACAGAACAAAAAACCCCTCTGGGGTAACAATGTGGTGTGGGGGCAGCGTGCAACTCCAACACTTTTCCTGGGATGTAATGACAAAAAGCAATTAAGCAAACTTGAGGAAATACAAAAAAGTAGGCTCAAGCAAACTCCAAAACTGAAGAGGAGGTGGAGAACTCAAGATGCTAATTACTGTTAACGTCTTTTCCCTCTTCCTGATGAAGACTGAATAGTCTTAAGAACTGGAGAAGTACTGGAAGGGGGAGGATAACACCAAAGAACATTTTGTAGGAAGTTTATGTAATAGATTTTAACCATACTATTAACAAAACTTTAATACTTGGATAATATGGACTTTATAAGACAGTCAAAACTAATTAGATGAACTACAAATGCTTAGCTCAGTAGATAAAGTCCATTTCCCTTAGTCCCTAACTAGATTTTGAGTGTAACAGATAATGTCTGCACGTTGAAGTCTTCTGACCTCTTAATTCTTAATATAATCACTTTTTAGAATTGTTTACCTTTTCCTCCTTTCTTGGTATAAGCAATCTTGTCAGGACTCAATGTGTGTATTTATCAGGAAAAAACCTTTTGTTAACTGAGAGCTTTAATTTTCATTAAAACTTAACCTTTTTTCTATTAAAAATCACTCTAATTTGACTATCAGTTTCTTTCCAAACAATCTAAAGTACAGTTATATTAAAAAAAAATCAATTAAACCATTGCTAAGAATCAGTTTTGTCATAATAAAGTGATAACCAGGTCTACTGAAGAATCTAAGAAGCAGTGTTTCCCCTGGTAATGGTTGGATGTAAAATTTCAACCATAATTACAGGAAGGTTCAAGGTAAAAACATGGTCTGAGAAGTGCCCAGAAAAAAGAAATCAGTGGCTGTATGGTTTAGACTTTATTTTTTTGGAGCATGGAACTTGGAAGGGGTACTAGCAGAAAGAAAAGAGGAAGAAAAGAACAGCCACTGAGATCATTTTACAGATATAAATTAAAAAAAAAAAAATAAAGTGATATAAAGTGATTTTACAGATATGAAGTGATATCGATCACTTTATAGATGAGTGAGTGCAATTCGGTGTCCCTTAACTGGCAGCCAACAGATTCAGTATGATTCATGATTCATTGCATTTGGCTTGCCTGCATCTTTTTCCTGCATGAGATAAAAATCAGGTACACATTCAGCACATGCTCTCATACAAACTAATATTTCTTCCTGCCACTGTGCTGAGTCTGGCATCCACAGACTGAGTCACTTGCTGTCACTTCTGCCAAGATAGAAGGAAAAACAAAAACAAGACTGGAGGCCTCCTTCCTCCATGCCTATATACACTTTTAATTTAAGTAAGTGCAGCTTTGGACAAGAGACTATGACCATACCCAAATACGCAGTGTTTCTTTTCTCCTCAGTGAATTTGTTTATTGTAGAAGGCAGAATCCCAATTTCATTTTACTTTTTTAATATTCAAGCCTATGACCTGGGGAGTATGGTTACAGCAGCATACTACTCCAGATTGAAATAAAACATTCTCACTGAGATCTGCAGCGTTAATGCCTTCCCCAGGACAGCTGTCATTGCTTTTGTTCTTCCTTCTTATCTTGGCATACCTTCTCCATTCCTCCCATTTCCTTTTGACTTCTTTCAGCATCTAAACCATTCCTTTCCCATTTGTTGTCTAAGATCAGCACTTGCATAGAAATGTTGGAAGTCATAAATGACTGGGCTTTAAGTGAAGAAGCAGTTCCAGGGATCCTTCAGATTATCAGGAAGAAACACTACTCTTCAAACAGCCATGTGGGTTATACGTAAGTCCAATAAAAAAGAATAGAATGCTATCTGAGATCTACTTCTGCATCAGTAAACTCTCCTACTTCTGACCTCCTATAACCTATCTTCTTTGTTTTAAATTCCTCCTGCCTATGACTCTGATTTTGCATGGACCACCTGAAAGTCCAGACTAGGGTGAGGATCTATTTATATATACAACTTTTGAGACAGACATAGATTGAATTGTCCGTTATGTTCACCAGACTATGTTACATAGCAAGCATACATAGCTATAAACCTCCTCAAACTATACGCACATGTAATAATGGCTAGACCAGGTTTCCTTACAGTGGAAAATCATTATCATTGCATCAGTACTTTCAAAAGCCAGGTCATTTGCTCCAGCGTTTCCAATTCTGCTACAATGTGTGCAAGATCATGCACCAAGCCTCCAGCGAAGATCGCATATTTCCTGAAGAACTTGTTAAAAGTTCCATCCTTGAAAGTGCTGGCTGTTCAGTTTTTTCACACCACAGTTGTAAAGCAAAATAAAGAGAGAAGCAGGGAAAGAAATGTGTCTTAAATACAGCTCTGGGACATGGAGATTTTTAGACCTTTCAAACTTTCAAGTGAATATTTACTTTATAATCAAACTCACCATCCACTTCTGCCAGGAAATAGCTAAGAAGAATAGTAAACACAGACCTTCCTAATGGATGTAACTTTATTGCCATGGACACAATGAAAGTTCCAGTTTCATCACAAACGTCAAAGCTGAATCCAACAGCTATATAAGAATTCAAACGAATGGCACCTTCGCACCTTGAGTGTAAGCAAGACATGCTGGAATAGATGCAGACACCTGACAGCCTAGATTTAAGGATGATCAAGTATATACAAGTAGTAAAATACAATGGCCACACTGAGTAAATAATGTGCTTTGTTAAGCTCAATACATTTTAAAACACAAGTAAAACCAGCAACTGAACATTAGAAATTTAATCACTGTGAAGGAATATGTAGAGGAAAGAAAAATTCTAGTTGAAATATTACAATGTAATGTGTAGGAGACTGTGAAGAACCAAATGGAAAGCCTAAGATGGAGCTGAAGAGGAGAGCATAGCTAGCAATGGTGACTGCTGCAAGAGTGTGGTTGAAAATCATTATAGCATCTATGGTGACACCTGCTAAGGAAAACAGAAAATGAACACACAAGACAAGCAGCAGATGCAACAAACCAATAAACCAGTAATTTTCTGAGTTTCTTAACATAAATAAGAACACTCGAAGCTGGAGCAACTTCTTGCTATGGAGGAGAATAAATATTTATCTGAGCTACTATGTTTACAAAATATTGCTGTAATCTTCAAACAAAAACTTCTTTAGCAAACCATCCAAAATGAGGGAGTGTCAAAGAAAGCTCATTTCACCACTTTAAAAGAAAGGAAAAAAACTTTACGCATTCTTTTTTTGAGAGGGAAACTTTCAGACCTAACTCTTATAATTTTTGACAGTGAAGCAAAACCTAACATCATCTACACTTTACATTAGTTCAGCACAGTATCTTGGAGAGAAGGGTGGTTTCCAGAAAGCAACTGAACCAGCACTAGAACACAGAATCTGAGTCAATGCTTTTCAGAGGAGAAGCTTATAGCATCATCTTCCAATAATGTAGAAAAAAAAAAGGCATTGGTGCCTTCTAAGCCATATGAGTTGCTAGCAAAAGATACTTGTAATAGTCTCAAATATATCCTCAGGCTAGTTTTATGCTTTTATAACTTTAGAAGTTATATGCATTTATAACTTTACAAGTATTCCTGCACTTTCTGAGCACAAGAGGGTGCCTTTATAGATCTGAAAGTCTCCTTGCCTATACCAAGAAAAATTCAAAAGCAAAATCCACTGCAAATTATGAACTAAAAATAGTAAATGTAAATAAGGGTCTATTTAGTCATCTCCCCACAAAATATTGCTTTGAAAAGTACAATGCTGTAGGTAGATGAAAAAATGTGGTCAATGCAGAGGAAATGGTCAACTCAGGACAGAGAAATTGAAGCTAAAGCTCTATTTGATACTTCAAGTGATATTTATAATTGCACTTGAGTAAGGAATAAGGTACAACCTATGCAAAAAACCACTACTTTGTATATTAAGTGAAAACAGACTCAGTGACATCTTTAACAATTTGGTAACATAATCTGTTATTTTTGTTTTAAAGAAAAGTTTAAAATTCATAGATGGATAATCCAAAGAATACATTTTTAAAGTGTATGCAAATTACATAGGTTTTCAATGAGTGTAATCTGAAATACATTTTGTAAAATAATATTTATTAATTATTTTTATTTTGTTCATTATACTCTGGGTTTGCATATTACTAGTTGTGTAAAAATTATTTTTCCAGAGGGAAATAAAAGCATTCAGACAGTATTAAGACTGCTGAAATTAAAGAACAAATCTGTTAATGTTAAGTTTCCTGTAAATATTATCCATACGTGTATATAAAGCGTTTACATTCACCATATAACATTTGCATTCAGCGCTATAGAAACAGAAAATAATAGGGTATTAGGGTTGCCTTCAAAGCAGTGGTCTTTCAGAAGAATAAATTGAAATATCAAACAAAAATTGATGTACAGAATGTACAATTGTATGACATCAAAAAAAAAATGCAAAGTGATTGATAAACATCCTCTCACTGTGAAAAAATGCATTATCAGTGTTTGCATTCCTCCACTGCAAAGAGCTGAAAGAAAGCCCTACTGCAAAGCAGAATATGCATTTGGTTAAAAGCATAAAATTAGTCCAATGACAGTATTAGATTGCATAAGAGTTTAAGTGTGCTCAATGCAGGAAAAAACCCCACAGGAACAGCTAATGTAGCATCTGGATACGCATACAAAGAGAAAACCCAGGACTTCTGATTTAGTAATCTGTGTGATATCAAAAAAGATGCAATATGGTACACAGAATATTTTGAGGATTTAAAACCTGCCCATTTTTTCCCTTCCTAAAATAACTTTAAAATTAGTGAAATCATTAGTAGAATATGGATAATTAAAGCCTTTGCTATAATCTCTTTTCCCATAAGGGAGTGGGGTACAATTTAGTTTTAAGCAAGCGTATATTCAGAAGATAATATAACCATTCTCTGTAACTTATTTTATCTTTTACCTCCAGGTTTCTGAGATAGGCATTTATACTTGATTTACTGGAATTGGTTTTTAATCACACTAGTGCCTAAAGGACAAGTGAAAGACTGAGCTTCAACCTTTCTGCTTTAAAGTCTAAAAATAGATTATGGGTAAGTGTCATACTTCTATGATGATGCAGGACAAAACCCCAACAAAACAACAAAAAAACCATCCAAGAATATAGCTTGATTTTAAAATTCCCACCTTAATTTACAGAATTTTACTTCAAATATTTTAACTTTTTAAATGCATACTCATTACTTCTTTAGGAAAAAAAGAGAATATGAGATTCTGATGCTTTATCAAGGAATAAATTTATTTTTTTTTTATTTTCAGGGCTGGTTTATAGTTTGTCTCTCCATTTGAAATTAAAACACTGCTTGAACAATCTGCTCAGTGTGCTAACTAATTTGGTCTTTTTTTTTTTTTTTTCTTCTTAGTTTTTTTACTTATTTTGTTTTTTTTTTTTTTTTTAACTTATTTTAAATTTTTTTTTTTTTTTTTAACTTATTTTAAATTTTTTTTTTTTTTTTTAACTTATTTTAAATTTTTTTTTTTTTTTTTAACTTATTTTAAATTTTTTTTTTTTTTTCTTCTTAGTTTTTTTACTTATTTTGTTTTTTTTTTTTTTTTTTTCTACTTTTAATATATTTCATAGTGTAATAAATTATATATGATATGATTTTTCTACAAGTATCAATCAAAAATGGAGGTTAGAAATCTGACCATGTTCTGCCTTGCAGCCTTCATAGAGAATAAAAACTGTGATAAGCTTATGAAGAATTTCAACAATAAACTACTGTGACTGCCTTACTATTACAGCTCATTACCATGATGATAACAAGACAATGATGGATATTAACAGAAATACAGATATAAAGCACATTTTTTATATCACTGTCGCGGTTTAACCCAGCCACGCAGCTCATTCACTCACTCAACCCCCCCTTTCTTGCCCTTCCCTGCTCCTGGAGTAATGGGGAGGAGAATCAAAAGAATGCAACTCCCACAGGTTGAGATAAGAACAGTTTAGTAACTAAGGTATAACACAAATCACTACTGCTACCACCAATAATAATAATGATAAAGGAAACAACAAGGGAAGAGAATACAGCATCTCACCAACCACCAACAGATAACTCACGACACCCCAACAGCACCGACCGAATACCTCCTCCAACCCCTGAGAGCACTAGCCCTTCCGGGTAACTCCCAGTTACATCCTGGGCATGACGTGCTATGGTATGGAATACCTCTTTGGCTAGCTTGGGTCAGGTGTCCTGTCCCTGCTTCCTCCTGGCCTTCCCTCCTCCCTGGCAGAGCATGAGGCTCAAGAAGTCCTTGGTCAGAACAAAACATTCGAGCAGTAACTAAAAACATTCCTGTTATCAGTTTTGTTCCCAAGTTGAGTCAAAACACAGCTGCACCAGCTACTAAGAAGGAGAAAAATTGACTGCTATTACTGAACCCAGGACAATCACAAAGGCAATCAAGTAACTGAATAACAAAAGCTTGTAACAAATACTGTAGCTGGAAACATAAAAATAATTTTGCTGCATTTTCCCAAGAAATGCTGTAAATTGTCTGCCCTGTTCATGTGAAGCTTCCCGTCAACCTATAAACAGTTTGCAGCAATCTTACAACTAGACATTCACTTGTCTGGTGTCCTGACAATTATAAACCAAAAAAGAAGTGTTAAAAAGGTACATATTCACTTTAAATATATTTTAGTAAAATGTATCTTTAAATAATATACAGATACACTACATAGTGTTTAGTCTATTAAGTTTCAAAGGACAGAGTAGTTGGTTAAGAGAGATGTTTCCTCCTGCCTGACAAAAAAAATAAACCCAAAGCAATTTCAACAATCTCAAAATGTATGTATTTTTCATGACTTATGCTCATCAGTGCACCCTTTATTTACTACAGCTATTTTCAATCCGATAAGAGATTTTCAGCTTGCCAAAGATGTGACTGCGAGAGATAAGATACAAGTTCATAAATTTTGTCTAATTTGGAGCAGATGAACCTATCTATAACACTTTATAGCTCAATTTAGTCAGCATGTATCTTCAGAATACCTATAAGCAAAAGCAGTAACAGCTACAGGTCCTTAACAGGCTATAGTCAATAAAACCCGACATTAACATTTCAATCTCTGGTACATTATTTTTGTTTATATGACTTAACTCTTTTAAGACCTTGTGAAGTGGTATCTTTTAAAAATCCTTTATTTGAAAACTCAATTAATTTTCAATAAGAAACATTTTAATAAAGAAATAATGAATCAATTTGTAAACTTGTGAGATCTGGGTTCAATTGCCAGCTTTCTCTCCCTTAAGACTCTGTGTGTGAAACTGGTGTTCAGAACAGTAATACCATCTAAAGTGAAAATAAATAAAACTTGAAACTTCACTTTTTGTAAAACTGTTTTATGAGCGACAACAATATATAAATATAAATACTTTAGCCAGTATTTTTTCCTACTGAAGATCTGAAATATCTTTTGTTACGCTGTTTTCTTGCACACTGACGTGATTTGCTGACAATTTAAAAACCAGTGGCTGTTATCTAATTCTCCCTCAATGTTTAGGACACAGCTGAACTAAAGACAGAAAAGTCTCAGCTGCAGCCAAGAAAACTCATGAATGTGATTTTTCTGATGTGATTTAGGTGCTTTTCATTTCCTTAGAGAACTTCAGGGAACTTACTGTTTAATTAAAAAGGCATTTAAAATATATTTTAATAGCCCTTGCAGCAGGGAGCAAGGCATCATCTCTTTAGCTGAATTCTCTACCTACTTGGCTGTGAGTTTCTGTGCTCCTGCATCTGCAGGCAAGATGAGCTGTGTGCTCTGCATGTAAATTAAAACACTGTTGGTGAGTGGATCCAGGAGGGCTCCTCCCCATCCCACAGCAGCCCCTTCTCTCCTGGAGGAAACATTCAATAAGGAAGCTGAAGAGACAGGCTTGAATTCTCAAGCTCAGGAGGAATTAAACCTCAGCTCTACATACCCAGTATGAGTGTTGTTACCATTCACATTGCTGTATCAACAGACTTACCTTTCTCTCTAATGTTGCTGTGTTTATGGCAGAGGAGAAGCCCACAAAATAAATTAGATTTGCTCAAGGCACTGCTATCTGATCATTTCCCCACAACAGAGGTATCACCATTTACATTCCCACTCAGAAAGTTATATTAAAATGTGAGTAAGAGTACTTTAGATACTAACATCATTTTAAGAAATTCTGTTTAAGCAGTGAGAAAATGGTTACAGCTACTGCATAAAATCTTTCAATGAGACTTCAGTGAGGTGGGAAACAGAGAAAGGTTTTTCTCCTGACTTGGCAAACAGGTGACTGACAATTTCAAGTTTGGCTCTGTCACACTCTTTATCTTCCTTGTGAAGGTATCAGGAAATCTCAAGTAGAAAATACAGACCAAGGCACAAAGTCCTTGATCTTACCAAGCATTAATCTCATTTTGAATTTGTATTTAATTTATACGGTTCTACTTATGTCTATAAAGTTACTGAGTAATAAAAAAAAAATATTTACAAGGATCATGGCAAATGAAGCCAGCATCCTCAAAGAAGCCCAGTGTAACTTTTTTGTATCGCATCAGATTGAAATAACTTGGTATATAAAAAGACACATTCTTCTAGCTCAAATTTTTTTTCTCCCTAAGGACAGTCAGATGATAACTAAACAGATCCAATATAAAGAACTATATGTGAGTAACTCCTATTCTAGAGAATACGCATTTGGCAACATATTTTAATTACAGCCATGCATGTTCACAACATGCAGCTTTTACTGTGCTAAAAATCACACGCAAGAGTTGAAACCCTGAGGCAAACAAGACACACAAATTCTTATGGTTCTGAATGGGAAATATTACACCTATCAAGAGATGTAATATTTTGATATCCTGGATTCTGAAAAAAAGAAAGAAAGAAAACTATAAGGTTGCTACTGGGTAAGACAATTCACAATAAAACAAGCTAACAAAAAAGTCTATATTAATTTCACAGAAACTTATTCTCAGGAAGAGAAAACATCCCAATTTTTGTCAGACCTTGTAAAACATTTAATCAGTAGCTAGGACTGGACTTCTCAGAGAGCAAAGATGAACACCTCTAAAGAAATGTGTAACCTCTAACTAAAGTAGAGCAGATAATAAATGCAGATATTAATCACAAGATGAAATGGTCCTTATGATTTAAGGGTTGCTACCTGACACACAGCAGCAATGAAGAATGCCACACTGTACACAAAGGCTAAAATTACTAGTGAATACAAGCCCTGGATCCCTGCCAGTCTCCCAAAGTTGAGATATATTAACTCTGATTGGATCTGACCAGACAGGGAATGCTTACTGCTCCTATTATTTTTTATTGCCTTCCTTCATGCCACCACAATAATAAATACGTTGTACTACCTAACACATGCTATGAATATGATAGTGTTTTCCTACTGAATAAATTTGGCAGGGCCCAGATCAAAGAAGCACTTACATGCACAAGTGGAGAAAACTATTCTCAGAGAACTGCAATAAACCTTGCCTCATTTCTTAACTGAGTCATATGTGGCTATTCTCATTGGAAGTGTCAGAAAGACAGCTGACTGCCATAGGTTGACTAGAATATTTCAGGGACTATCCTACGCTCAAACTCATTTGCAGTTTGCATAGTACATACTCCTATGCCTCAGTTCCTAGATGAACAAAAGACAGATATCCAGTACAAATCCAGTACATAGTACTTCAGCAGCAATTTCACCATGAAGCACAGCTTTTGTTCAGAAATACAGATGGAAAGAATGATGCTCATTTCTCTCTAATCTAAAGTAAATTAGGAAGTAAATAGAGAAGTGACAGAAGCAAAGCTGGGATTAGAGACATGAACCTAAAAACCTCTTGCCAGATATTTATCTCACTACCCTAGGACATTGCAGAACTTACAGCCATAGTAAACCATACATATAATCATATTACTTCTTATTTATATAATAGTCTAGGATCCAGGACATCTGGTAATAACCAGGAAATTTCACACAGCTTCTTAGTCAAAAAAACAGCTCTTGTCTCCTAGGCAAGTGATCTAACCTCTCTGTTGGTTGTGGTCATGCCTATTCTTACTGAAGGTGAGCAGTTGTATTACCAAATTTACAAGATTCATGGGATAAGAAAGAAAAATAAAAATAAACTAGAGGAATGAATCTGTAGACAAATGAGTCTATACTCCAAGTATTATGACTCTTACCCAGTGACTCGAGACAGTAAAATACATATGGAACCTAACCTAACTTTTGTGAATCTGCCTGCAAGTTATAGGATTCTTCACACAAAGGCCACAATGCTTGGTATAATACATCTTCACATTTTGATAACTCTTACAAGTTACAGAACAAAGTAAATAAGGCATATCTGTATTAAGAAATTCTTCAGTTTATGAAGATTTGCCATGTCCTATTACCAGAGCTGGGTAAAGACAAGGAAAAAAATTACCCACAAATACTATAGGAAGAAACCCCTAGTGATTACTAGCTACACTGCTTGTATTTGCATAGTTGTAAACATCTGTATTTATTGAGGTTTACTGAGAAAAAGGCTGCAGAATGAATAAGTTCATAACACAAACAGGAGTTTAGTAGAATATTTAACTTCCACTTTACTGACAGCTCGCACTGAGTATTGTACATATAATGTCATCATGCTTGTGATATAACATTTATGGGGTTTTGTTTGTTTGTTTGTTTTATGGTCAAACATGAGTTTCATGAAGGGTTTGGACTTCTCCTTCCCTTCACCCTGTCCTGCCCATCATGATTTAACTATTCCACTTTCTTCTTTGATTGGCAAGGGTTCATTGAGTCACTTTTATACATGCCCACTTTAAATTAGACTTTTTAGAAGTAGAAGGCCTTGCGAAACATTCTAAAGTTCACAATGCTCAGCAATGTGCCAAGTTATCTAATTCTTTCTGAAAAGTTCTGATACAGCCAAGTCCCTTCCAAGGGAAGAAGGCTTCCTCCCCACTTGTCTCAGGAAGAGTCCTGAACACCAACTGTGTACTCATGCAAGAGTTACACGGTTCAAAGGTCAAGCTTTGTCCCAACATAAGGCTGTTTTCAAAATTAGGACCAGATTTGTTGACCATCACTGTACACTACCAGGAATAAAACAACAGATTTGAATATAGGCTTAGATCTAATAGAAAACAGCTTTGAAGACGGCAGAGTCAACACTGAATACCATGTAAGATACCCCTTTTCACTCACAGCTTCACATTCTGTGCATTAGAATTATCTACTAACAAACAAATGTTATCAAACCTAGTGTCCTTGCCAGGAAGAAGAGGTGACATTCCTGCAAAAACTAGAAAGGAAGAAGGAAAGGCCATTTAGTTATTCTAAGTTTATAAGGTAGTCAAAGAGGATTTGAAAGCTCAGTGAAGAGGAGCTGGTCTCATTTTAATGAAAGGTTGAGATTTTACCTTCAGCTCTTCACAATCTTTCCTTCCTTGGCCAGTGAATTACTCTTTCCCTTATACAAGCAGAGCCAGTTCTTCTCCAGCCAGTAACTGCTTCCCACAGCAATTCTGACTTTCAGTGCCTGCACAGAAGTGCACACGCCATATGTTCTTTGGACATTTATTTATAGTCTTTTTCTGATAGAGTTTGGCAATTACAAAGAAATAATGATAATTTGTGACCATCAAAAAAAGGGCTTCTCCTACTTAAATTTTTCCCACGAGAGAACAGAATACAAATGCTATCTACCTGCAGCAGGCAATTCATGACCATGTTATCTAAATTATAAACAAACTGTATAAGCAAATATCAGCAACAAACTAATCAAAACCATGACCTATTTATGGGTTGATTAGAATAACAAAAAATGACTGCAAATAAGTGGTGGTTAATTTGTGAAACAAATAAAGGTCTATGATTCTCACATAAATTGCTGTCAGTGAATAATTTAGTCAGCTCTAGTTAGAGCCATCTATTTATTAAGAAATCTTTAGCACTCTCCAACTGGAGCTGGCAGAATGATTTATCTATACACACAGTGTTAAAGCCAAGGGAAATCAGTACTACTGGACATTTTAAATGTTTGGTTTGATTCCCTAGAGCCCTATAGTATCATTTATAACTATCTAGCTGGACTTTAGACACAACCATTCTCATTTAGTAACATTTTAAAGCCACTTTGCCCACTACAGATGACACAATAGCAGCAGCAAATCAACATTTCTGTGTTTAAATTACATAGTAAACCTGTGGTTTGCACTGGAAAATAACTTAAACATTCTAGCAGGAATACACAGCAAGCATTCTTAGTAACATTCTTAGTAACAAGCATAAATGCGAGGACAGACGTTAGGCTCTTGAAGACAAAACCATGCTATCAATTTCCTAGAAAGATTAATATTATAAACAAAGTATTAATTCAGATAGGGTTTTCCTTATCAGAGGTAGGGATCACTAAAAAAAGGAGTAAGAATAAAGTTCTTGATTTTAGGTCTTACTATCTGATTTTTTTAAACAAATGTTCAAGATCATATGTTACTGTAAGGACTGTTGTCTTCCAACATGTACCAGCTTTAGACAGCAAAGTAACTGACTGTCCTTGTTTCAAGCCTCTTAAAATGGCATTGCATAAGGCCAGAAGGATAAGATGTTACAGGGAAATAGCTTTAAAACTGTTGCAGGGGTGCTTCACAACTGTGTAAAAGCACACTATATCTTGTTAAGGAAAGGCATAAGAAACAAAGCAATCATGTTTTCTTACAACGGAAGGTTTTAAATAGTTTTTAAAGGATGACAACTGCCTATCACAGTGTATATGCCCCATTATCCACCTGCATTCCAGTTTCCGTGTTCCTCTTGTTTTGAACTAGAAAATAATAATACATACAAACTACCTTCCACTTTCACGCTTGAATTGTGACTCAAATTACAACTGCTTTGATCATTATTATTATTGCACTTACACTGCAACTTCTAGACTAAGAAGGTGCTTCTCAAAGTGAGAGGAAAATATGTATCTCCTATCTACAAAAATTATCTAGATTACTTCCAACAACCTCAACACATTTGAAATAATACAGTCAGAAATAGCACCAAATTAGAAAAAAATGCAATCAATTTAAGCTTTGTTTATGTCTTCACTACATATGAAATGCACATAAACATGTATTATTGCTTAAAATTTTAAGGTCTGTAACTTCACACATACTACATACATTACAACATCATGCATATTAAACTGTGAAAGCTGCACACGTTAATCAGAAGCTGTTGTCTGGAGGAAAATGGCAATATTTCATCTGAGATTTTTTTAGCCAAAACACACACACAACTTCTTTTCTTGTTAAGACCTTGGGCTGTTCCCTAACTAAAGCTGTGCTGTACAGATTACAAAAACAAGAGGAAAAACTTGGAACTGTAATAAACATCACAGATGAATACAATTGTGCACTACTTTTCAACAATTTACTCTCATTTGTAAGACAAAAAGGAGAAACAAACTGTTTTGATAGCATTTCCAAATTGAGTTTCATTAGTACTTCCAAATAGCTTCATCATGAGGTTGAGACTAGTTTCTGGATAATCTACAGCATTAGGGCTTCATGGGAAAAATGTTACCTTTGTGGAGATTTACTACCTGTTATAACCCTTCTAAAACCAAATGTATGGAAAATCCATCAGCATTAAAAACAACAACAACAACTACAAAAAAAAAAAAGCCAACCAAAACCACCCCAACCAAACATAAACTCTTGAAATTTCTTCATGAAATCTCTCCACTTCTTCATAATTGCTGTACATGTTTCATCAGAATTATTTTTATTATTATTCTCAGCATTGCTACCTGCAATTTTGAGGTCTGAAAGGGAGGAAAAACACTTTCTAGAACTTCTTGGAAAGGGAAGTTCAAAACTTTTTATAACATCCTCCAGTCATCTTTAAGCCTCAGATAAAACCTGGCTGTATGGCATAAAAATTCAAGTTCAGTTCAGTGAATAACCCACTCATGCAATGTATCTAACAATAAAAACTTTCTTCAGGTTTCAAATTGTCTTTTTAAGTCATCCATACCCAACTTAATCAATGCTAAACTATAAAACTCAATAATCAAGATCTACCACTGGGCACTTACTGTTTCTAATCAGGATACATAGGGGACATTTCTATCCAGTGGTACTGAAGAACAGAGAAAACACAGGAGTTTTTCCACTAAGTAATTTTTAAAGAATGTTCTTCAAGTTTCTTTCCAGACAGTGCAAATATGACCTTTTCTGAACTCCCATGAAAGAGCAACCAGAAACTGCTTTCAGAATACCCTCAAAAGAGATGCCATACCTAATAATTTCCTTACTCATTCTAATAAATCAATACATTTATCCACAGTCCTGGAAATAAGGGCTAATTTACTTTCATTGCAGCATACCGTTTTATAAAAAAACAAACCAAACTAAACCAAACCAACAAAAAAACCCCTTTGAAATCTTTTTGATATTGACAAGGTTTTTAACTGTGCGACACACAAGCATTTAAATTGAAAGTGAGAAATAGAAGGGAAGCAATAAAAAGAGCAGCGTAAGGGACAAAAGTGAGAAAAACTATGACACATATAGCACCATTTTGCTTGGATTATTTTCTAATGAAGAAGTCTTTTAAACTTGAAAAGTTGACAAAATAATTGACTGTTCTCTAGATTGCTCTGTTTTTCATTTAATATTATAGATGATTTTTAGTTCAGAACTTCTGTGAATGCTTTTCTTGCCTTTCCTTTCTGAATCACTTAAAAATGGATTTCAGCCTGCCTAAAGCCAGCAGCACTATGCCAGCTTTAAGCAACACAAAATGTGCAGGAATTGATATATCCATTCATTTTGAGTTAGAAGTCAGCTCAGTGAAAGATTAATATGTGTTTCTGAAGTACTGAAGTATATTTTTGGTATGAGCTGTAGCTGTTAAATCCCAGCACATCAGAATTCCCCAGCAGAATGATGACTTGGCAAAGGTTTAGGAAATGAAGTCTGTTGACACAGCAGATTAATGCATTTGTTTGCTTACTACCAGTCTCTCTTCAAGTAATATTATATCTATTTAATGTTTAATGAAATCAGATTACACTTTAATACTGTCAGAGTTATTCTCCTCTGTAATATTTGTATTTTAATAACAAGATGGATAGGTAAGTGAATGTGAGGAGGATGAAAAGCGAATTTTCCCTTTACTACTGCCTATCTGCTACAAAGAACAGGATTTTTACATTGAGTAACAAAGACAGTGGAGCATTCATTTGTATTCAATCCAATCTACAAGCCTACCTTTCCACTGAATCAGCTTTGTGCATTTTAGAAGACAGTTTTTGTAAGAATGTCGTAATCAATTATAACTACAAAAGTTAAATAGAGTACATCTCACACAGCATGGGTTGGATCCATTCTGCTTACACCACTAGGTGTAAACTGCTTACTGCCAGTACTTATATTAGAGTAGTTAAATGCTTTCCTTGTACAGTAGTTAAACACAGTACTCTCCTTTCGGCAGCAGAAAGTACAATGACATCTATTAACACAGTGCTTAGTAAAAATGTAATTTAGCCCAATTGATTTGCACATTGTACTGGCATATGATAAACAGAGGATAACTTAGGTTGGAAGGTACATCAGGAGGACTCAATAACCTTCTGCTCAAAGGACAGATAGTTATAACATAGACTGGGTTGCTGTCTGGTCTTGACATCCTCTGAGGATGGAGACTGCATAACCTCCTGGGAAATGCTGCTTGACATCCACTGCTTGACTGTCCACAGAGTGAAAAACGTTGTCCTTATATCCAGCCTGAAACTCTCTGCCTGTTGTCTGTCGGTTGCCATGCACTACTGTGAAAAGCCTGGGTCTGTTCTCCATGTAAACGCCACGTAGGTATTTGTAGACTGCAACTAGGCACCCCCTGAAGCCATCACTCATGTGCCAACAGAAGTGTGCTCCAAAGAGGTGTGCTCCTTGATTTTCTCAGGTACTGAATTCACAGAATCACAGAATCACCAGGTTGGAAGGGACCTCTAAGATCATCAAGTCCAACCCATGCCCTACACCTCCACTAAACCATGTCATCAAGTTCTATATCCAGTCTTTTTTTAAACACATCCAGGGATGGTGACTCCACCACCTCTCTGGGCAGACTGTTCCAATATTTTATTATTCTTTCTGTGAAAAACTTCTTCCTAATATCCAACCCGTACCTTCCTTGGCGCAGTTTGAGACTGTGTCCTCTTGTTCTGTCCATTGCTGCCTGGTGAAAGAGACCAACCCCCACCTGTCTACAACCTCCTTTCAAGAAGTTGTAGAAAGTGATAAGGTAACCTCTGAGTCTCCTTTTCTCCAGGCTAAACAACTCCAATTCTCTCAATTGCTGTTGTGCTCCAAACCCCTCACCAGCCTCGTTGCCCTCCTTTGGACGCGCTCAATCATTTCCACG
>NDXB01000437.1:129874-207966 GCA_002631895.1 Agapornis roseicollis | reverse complement strand
AGGGGGCTCCGGGCCCCCCCCCCCCCCCCCCCCCCGCGCTGCCAGAAGCCCCTAACCACCCCAGCACACCTTGCACCTTTGCCTCATACCTCCGTCAAGCCAACTAGCAGCACCCAGCCCCTGGTTGAGGACTTGGTGTTGCCTCCCCTGGGAAGCGACCTTTTGCCTGTTAAACGGCCATCCGCCGCCGGCCAACCACCACCCTCCGTGGCTGCAGCACTGTCTGTCTGTGCTGAGCATCCCACCGCTGGTCCCCACATGCACTGGCTTCTCTTTCCAGCCACCAAATCTGCAGCAAGGTGGTCCTGCACCAGGAATACAGGATGGGGAGGATGGCACAGTCTGCTGAGAACTGCAAAGCCAATTCTGAGTGGTTTAAGACCCGGTAATGGGTTGAGTGGTGTCACTTTGAGCCTGTCCTCCCCTCCTTTCCCCTTCAAGCCTCCCCATTCTCAGCTCTGGGGATGGGTTTGAAGGTTTAAAGGTTTGGCAGAAGATTCCAGAAGAGCATTAGCTCCTGTGGAGGACACATGGCAACAGGTCCCCAGATCTGGGCTCCTGTGTGAGAAGGGAGGTGGAAGAACCAGTGGGGTCCAGGGAATGCTTCCTGGCACCTGCAGGACAGAGTGGAGCTTGGCCCAGTAGGACTGATGGTGGTGGTGATGGAGGCTCATGGTCCTGGGGATGCTGTGGCTCTGGGAGGTGCCATCAGGAGGTGGGGAGTCTCCATCCTCAGTGATGGCAGGGCTCGGTGGGACATGGCTGTGGCCATGGTGATACTGGTGTGATGGGAACCAGGGGCCCCAGAGGTCACCTCCTCATGAACACTATTGTGGAGTCTATGAAGACCAGTCCCAAGTGCCAGCCCTCAACCCAGCAGCCCAGAAAATGCTAGGATTTTGTTTGACTTCTGCACATAGAGTGCTCAGGAGGGGCTGACTGTAAGTGGAGAAGTGGGCTCTGTCCTTGTCATGCCATAGTGGGAGCAACAGGCTCTTGTACAACTCCTTTGTAAACATGATGGCATTTTATAGCCTGAAGAGAGTGACGTGGCAATCAAAGGGCTGCTTCAGCAGGTGAAGGCTGACCCCAAGAACTGCATCTCCTCTGCTCAGCAATAAACACCCCGAAATTTAGCCACCTGGGTCCAGAAGAACAACACTGAGACATACTGTTATGAGGGAAACGTGTGGTTATGAGTAAACACATTCACGCACATGGCTGTCCCCTAGTGCAGTAAGCCTGGCTCGGGTTCTCATTCTGCTGCTCTTGCATAGCTGAACCTCCTGATGTGACCCAGCCCAGGGAGTCTTCTGCTCTCACCAGCAAGCAGCAGCTTTATGGAGAGCACGCTCTAACATGGGTTTATTTCAGAAAATAAAAGTTCAGCTGCTTGAATTGGAAAGAAAATCACAGAAAGGAGAAATAAGAAAGTATTTGACCACAGTATGTATATACCTCAAGCCTTGTTCTGTACTTGTCTTCCTTGGTTTTCTTTCAGGACACACACCAAGTTACATATTGAAGTTTGGATACCAGGGAATCCATTCCCACAGCTGCAGGAGCTTTTTGCCGTGCATGGATGCTTTGATGCACTGCACCAGCCTTGCTCTGAGCTGCAGGGTAGGCACATGAGTAGAAGCTAGCTCTAGAGAGTGACTTCCTTGGTCCTGTGGAAGGTTGGGATATGTAGAATCCCAAATTGGTTTGGGTTGGAAGGAAGTTTAAAGCTCATCCAGCTCCAACCCCCAGCCACAGGCAGGGACACCTTCCACTAGACCAGGGTGGCTCCAAGCCCTGTCCAACCTGGCCTTGAACACTGCCAGGAATAGGGCAGCCACAGCTTCTCTGGACAACCGGTGCCAGGGCATTATGTCTCTCACAGGGAAAAATTCATTCCTTATAACCAACCTAAATTCTCCTGTTTAAGCCTGAACCCATCACCCCTTGTCCTATCACTACAGTCCCTGATGAAGACTGCCTCTCCACCATCACTGTAGGCCCCCTTTAGATACTGGAAGGTTGCTATCAGGTCTCCTCTTAAGGAGCTTTCTCCTCTCCAGGCTGACCCAGCCCAGCTCTCTCAGCCTGGCTCCAGAGCAGAGCTGCTCCAGCCCTCGCAGCATCTCCATGGCCTCCTCTGGACTTGCTTCAAAAGCTCCACGTCCCTCTTGTGTTGTTGCCCCAGAGCAGGACTCAGGACTGCAGAGGGGAATCTCTCCAGAGCACAGCAATGGGGCAGAATCCCCTCCCTAACCTGCTACTCATGCTCTGGGGATGCAGCCCAACGCACTGGGGGGATCTGGGCACAAGCACACACTGAAGCTGGGTTGCTGGGAGCTCCTCATCACCCAACACCCACAAGTGCTTCTCTTCAGGGCTGCTCCATCCAGCCTCTGCCCAGCCTGGGGATTTCTGCTAGGGATTGCCCCGACCCAGGTGTTGGACCTCACACTTGCACTTGTTGAACTCCGTGAGATTCTCATGGTCCCACCTCTTCAAACATTCCAGGTCCCTCTGGATCTCACCCCTTCCCTCCAGTATATCAACCACAATACAGAGCTCAGTATCACCACAGACATGCTGAGAGTGCTCGATCCCACCGTCCGTGTCGCCGACAGGAGCCCTTTGGCTCCTTCCCCAGGCCCTCGAGGAGGGCACGATTCGGATCCCCTCCAAAGTCCCGGGAAAGGAGATGCTGCGGCAGAGCGAGCCTGCACCAGCGCCTGTCCGCGCCGGGCCGGGGAAGGCGATCTGCCCGCTGGGGATCGCCGAGGGCGAGAGCTGAGGCGGGCACTGAGCAGTGGCAGCGCCGCGGACCCGCTGGCCGCCCGGCGCTCCGGCGGGCCGGCCCCTCCCGTCGGAAGCGGCGGTTGCCAGGCAGCGCGGCGCCGGGCCTGGCCTTCGGCTGGCGGAACCACTCCAGGCCCAGCCGCAGGCCGCGGCCTCGCCGGCCCGGCGTAGGGCCCTGCCTGGTACCAGCGGCCCGGGCCGCGGCAGGGAGAGCTGCTCCTTGGCCTCCCTCGGTGAGTGCTCGGGGGGAGGAGGGGCTGGGGCTGGGGGCGCAGAGATCCCTCGCGGGCCCCAGTGTACCCGCCGGCGCTGTCCCCCGGGTGGCAGCGGGACCTCGGTCCGGCAGAGGCGGGGGGCGGTGCCGCCGTGCCCCTTCCGAGGGCAGCCGGGCTGGAGCCTGTAGCCCCGGTACAGTGTCGCTGCACCCGCCTGGGTGAAACGCTGGGGGCTCCTGGCTGGTTCTGCCCCCCTGTGTCGCGTTTCTGGCAGCGCTTCCCGGACCACCCCCTTCCCAGGGGATGAAACCCAGGAAGGGTTTTCCAGGAGTATGTGGGGTATTCAGTGGGGTCGTGGATCTTGGCATGGGCCCCAGAACAGGGTTTGTCTTGATTCCCCATGACAGCACGGCCAGAGCAGGCTGTATACTGCAGCACGAGCTCCACTTTCCATTGCTGGATGCAGTGTTGCACACGAGCTCCTGTAATCTCAGCACGTGGCTCGTCCTTGCATCAAAGAACCCCATGGGTTAAGGTGGGGCATCGCTTGCATCATCATCCTTTCTAGCTCTGGGAGAGGACTGGCAGTGTTCAAGGCCAGGTTGGATGGAGCTTGGAGCAACCTGGTCTAGTGGAAGGTGTCCCAGCCTGTGGCACGGGGCTGGAACTAGATGATCTTTAAGGTCCCTTCCAATGCAAGCCAGTCTGGGATTCTATGAGTCTCTGACTTTGCTGCAGTTCTGCAATGCCCTCATCAGCCTCTGCCCACTGTCCAGTGCAGCGTGTGGCCGTCATTCCAGGCTGCTGCTGGACACGTCTGACTCCTTGAGCAGACTGTGCAAGCTGGCTTTGTTCCTAAAGGACTGCTGGTGGACATGTGCCTAGCTGCCAGGGAACATGTTCCACATGCAGATGCCAGGATCACACTTGGCCGTACCTGTCCCTCTTTGTCTTTAAAGAGACAGAAGAGAAATGGGGGCTTTGAGGCTGGCAGGTGGGGAAGTTCCTGAGGAAACCTGCATGATGAATACAATTAAAAGGAGAATATTAATCTCTCCCCTTGTAGTCTGCAAGGGGAAGGCATACGCATGGACTAACATCACAGGGTCAATTCACAGCGCATTGACCTAATTTCCTGATCCCTGATTGTGCAGGGACTATGGTCTCAGATATGTGTGCCCACCTGTTTTGGTGCAGCCCTTGGGCACAGAGTTCTTCTGGTGCTACTTTTCATTTCAGCTAAAACTACTGAGGGAGAGAGCAGACAAGGCCAGCTGCATGGAGATTAGCTCTTTGATATTCTGCAGATGACTTGCTCTGCTAATCACAGTTTATCACAGCTGTGGGATTCTTTTCCCCCATGCTTTTTGCAGAGATTGGCTCATAAAGACATGAAGCAGGGCTTGCTTCAGCTCTGTGAGTGATAGCAGATTCCTGGCCAGGGACACATGCACAGTGAAAATGTGAGCTGTAAAGAAGAGGGAATGCTTCAAAAGCAGATGCAGCAGGTTCCAGGCTGAGGAAAAAAAACTGTCAAAGCCTCAATCCTTTCCATGTTTTGTAGTTTCCTTCAATGCCAAAAACAAGGCACAAAAGGAAGCTGTGGTTCATACAGGCTCTGAAAGATCTCAGTTTACCTGGGGGATAAGTACCATTTCTGAGACTTGGTAAGCTGGAGCAGAGGGCACAAAGAGTTGAATTAATGGGATGCTGTGGGAGGGGTAGGGCTGGAGCCTGCTTTGCTTGACTCCTGTGCCAGGGTTAAACGATGGTGGGGAAGTGGGCAGCCAGCGGTGCTCAGTTTGGTGAGTGAGGCAATGCTGAAGTCGTTAGGTTACGCTGGCAATTGCCCTGCACCTCTTGAGGCTGTATGAGGCAGGGAGCAGGGTTGGTGCAGCCCTGTGGCTGGGAGGCTGATCCGCTTGTGAGTTCTGCAGTCTGGCAGGGCAGTAAGAAGAGAGAGGAGTCAAACACATACACGTGTCTTTGCGAGGATTTAACCAGTCTGTCTGCATCTCATGGCCTACCTGTGCTCTAAGTAGTTTCTTACTGGTGGCAACAGATTGAATACTGTATTCTTAATGCTTAAGTTTCTAAGGTGGTGATAGAGGAGATGCCTTCCTGGGTGCAAATTTGAGCGTGGCTGAGACAGAGACCTTATCACTGCTGGAAAGGGATGACTCTCTTTGCAGTTCCTCTCTCCTCTGAGTTCATAAGCGCATGCACCTACTGTGTTTCTCTTGCGCTTGCTCCATTACCCCTCTGATCCCCCTGTGGAGGTTACAGCCAGGTTACTTTTGGACAGAAGGTTAAATGGGGAGAAAATAAACCCAGAAAAAGAAGTGTTGAATCGACTGAGCACAGGACCATTTGAACTACAAGGCTGTCACAAGAGATGAAGCAGAAGGATGGGAGTAGCAGCAGAGAGTGTCCACACATGACCTTTTGGCAGAAGTGATCCATGAGAAGTATCCTCAAATACTCTCATGACAGGTAGGAGTAAAGCAGCAGCTTGGGAAGGCTGTTCTCATCATTGATAGCTGAGCCTTGGCTGCTTCTCAGGGCTAGGAGACTGATACAAGGGGTTTGTGTCCCACGCAGGTGAGTTTGCTGCTGGCACCTAGATAGGCACGATGCTTATCATTGTAGTAAGGTTCTCTGATCTTACAAGATCCCAATCCAGAGGTGATGTGACTTGCAAATCAGGGAGTGGGTGTCATTTTCAAATTCCCTGCAGCAGGGCAGGATGCTGTTGGGATGTGCAATGTGATTATGTGACTTGTGTGAAGGTATAAAATGAGCCTTCCATCCCCCGCCTCCTATCAGCTTGCCTTTCCTCCTTCAATCCCCCACAACAATTGCCTGCTCTGGTAACAGGTCATGATTTCAGCCTGTCATTTTGTGTGTAAATTGGTGGGTTTGAACATGAGTTCAGACCAAGACCAGACATGAACTTCAAGGCCAGTTGCTGTTCTGGAGGGACCTCATGTTACATGCTTTTTTTTTCTAGAGTACAAGAGCCTCTGCTTACAAGTACTTACTCAGTACTGATGAGAGAGTCAGTAAGCCTGAGCTTAATGGGATCCATTATCAAGGAAATTAAATAGTACCAAACCCAGTGTCATTTTACCTTAGGCTGAGGGTCTGTTTGCTCTTCAGAAACAGCTTTTCCAGAAGAGCTGGGTACAGACTGTACCTGCATGCTGGCATGCAGTAGTCATTATTGCTTACGTTGCCTCTGCAATTGTGTCTGAGAGATGAATAACAGATTTTCACTAATGGGTCTCATGTCAACAGGGGTGATTTAACAAGGAAGACTGCAGTGCATTAGTTGCCATGACTCTGACTCACCCAGCCTTGTACTGGTGGTTTATTGGTTTATAAATGAAATCGCAGAAGCTGCATCCTGATGGTGCTGGCATGCCGAAATCCTGAAGAGTGTTCTTCCTGTTGACATCCCTCAGAAATCTTTAAGTTACTGCCTGAGGAGCAGGGCATGCAGGTTTAGCCTCAGCTCTTATAGCAGTGACTCCAGCCAAGCTGCCCTGGTGCCTGTCAAAATCATGACATGACTCTGAGGAGGGATTGAGGCTTTTATGGCATCTGCCAAAAGCTCACCAGTGGTCTGTGCCTGTTCCTGTGTCATCTTGCATCCTTGTTTTCTGAGTAGGGAGCAAAGTTCCTCAAGCTTCAGATAGGCAATAGAATGCTATCCATGAGACCTTTGTGAGTGATGCTAGCCACTGCTCTGCTGGAAGGATCTGTGCTCCTCTGGTTGTGGAAAGGACAGCAGGGATCAGGGCAGGGATTTCTGGATCTGTGCTGGTCCAGCAGTTAATGTTGAAAAGTTCTTTAGCAATGAAAAAGATGTTTTCTAAACAGGTAATTCTGGTCTCCCTGAGACCAGCTGGGCTCTTTTAATCTTGGGGCTCTTGCCCAGAAATTCAGCATCTGCACCTACATGGTCCTGCAGTGAAGTGTTTTTTTCTCAGGTCCTTTTGAGATTCAGCCCCAGCCTGCTCAAGGGTGATGATAATGCTGGTTTGTGTCTTGTGGAGGATAGAGCAGAGAGTTTACCTGTGTGGGGTACAAGCTTCAGCTTTCTTTTATAGGTTGTGTTTGAACCACAGGAGCTATTTAGAAAGAGCCTAAGGAACAGGATAATTCAAATCTAAGGCTAAAATGTCTCAGATGGTATTCAGCTACCCTGTTTCTATTCACTAAAGGCACAAAGGGCAGTTATAGCAGCTCAGCTCCTGCTTGCATGTCTGCAGTAAATGTTCCTGTATGGGAGAGCAGAGCCAGGAAGGATTTTCTATACTACAGCACCTGTGGACATTTCGGGTTTGATGCTGGTAAAAATGCTGATTAGCCCCACAACAGGGACAGTACTGCTGGATCCTTTGCTTCACCTGCATGGGGTCCATTTTGTGGTTTCCTACCTGCAGTTCATCACTGTAGGTGAGTGCAAGCTCTCTAATGAAGGTCAGAAGTTTACTTGTATATATACATAAATGTGGATTTTCAGTGACTCAGTGAGCCCTGTTCATTTCTATTCTCAGTGGAGGCAGAGCCACGGCAGGATGTGTGAAGGGCCATCCAGGATTTGTGGACCTATTCCTCCAGACCCTACACTTTTTCCAGACTATTACAAACGCCCCTTCTCAGGTGAGTCCTTGCTGCTTGTTAGGGATGTACGCTTTTGTACTGTGGCTTGGTGCATCTTGCCCGTTTGATGTCCTTACTCTTTGACATCCTCAGCAGTCTCCACTCACACTGGTGCAGGTGCTGCCTCATGGATGGTGATCCTAAAGGTGGTGTGTACAGCTGATCAAAAGATTGGAAAGCATAAGGCAGAGGTGGAGAAGAGGTTTTCAGCATTGTTTGTAGGCTGTGGGTGAAGAAACCCATGTGGCAAGATAGTTTCCCGCTAATTTCTTTCTCTTTCTCTCTCTCTAGCTCGAGGGAGGCTGGAAGGGAATGCTCTGAAGCTGGGCTTTAGCTCTGACCCTCTGGATCCAGTTCCTAACCCATACAGTGCCCGGCAGGTCCAACCAGCCCCTCGCATTCGCTCCAGTGGAAAGGATTTCCTGGAGAAGGGACAGAAGGGGACACTCAGTCTCTTATTGCAGCTTGAAGGGCTCTCCCTTGATGGGAGGCTGCCAGTTGAGAGTAAGTACAGCTGAGCTGCTGCTGGCCTGAACTGCATTTGGTGCCAGGGAAGAAGCACCAGGGTTTTGGCTGAATTCTTCATCTCTGCTTCCTGAGGAGAGCTTGAGATTTGCAGGGCCAGTCAATCTGTCTCCTGCATTTGGCCTGGCAGAGGTGTCCCTGGGTGATTGCCGTGCAGGAGTCTGTGCTGCTGTGACCTTCCTGTCTCCAGTCTGGCCCAGGTCTGGGGTGGGAAGGGAGACTGTGAAAAAGAGGCTGTTTAATTTGTATTTGAGGAACTGGTCATGGATGAGAGGCTATTGAGAGGTGCTGGAAACCAATAAAGCCCTTCTAGTTTGCTGTTTCTGAATACAGTATCTTTACAGTTAAACTCAAAAACGGATTGGGTGAAATCTTAATGTATAGAGGGTGTTTAATCTGGGGGATTCCTTGTTAGTGAACAAATCCAGGCAGGATTCAGGAAGACCGTATGTGTGGATACTGGGAATATCTCTGAAAAAGATATTTCCTTCTCCAGGGAGGTCACCTAGAGTACATTCAGAAGTCCAGGAAGGAGATAAGGCTGAGCACTGGGTGTCTGATTTACTTCATATGTTGGAATTGCCCCTGCCTGGTGCCAGTGTGGTGGCTGCCAACTGAACTGCTGTGCCAGAGCAGGAGAGGAATGAAGAGGGTCTGGTTGTGTCAGCTGAGATCTTCCCCATCTTGGAGAGCCCAAGGATCATTTTTGATTCAAAACTAACAAATGTAATCCATAGTCTTGATTATGTCCCCTTGGATATGGGACAACAGCTGACCTCAAAACCAGGAAGAGTGCCGGTTTAAGGCTCTACATCTGTCATTAACCATTCAGAAACACCATGGGTGCTGAACTGGGAATTGACCTTGCTCTCAAGAGGATGCTGGTATGACTTGTCTGGCATAGTCCCAGATGGGACAAATCTTCCAGAACAAGAGAGTCTGTGAACACCAGTAATGTGCACAGACTTCTGACAGTGCTCAGCTGTGCACTGTGGGATCCTCTGTCAGAAAAGGGTCAGTCCTGGAGTGTGCATCTAATATGGGGAAGAATGCACAGCTTGTCTAGTCTGCAGAGAAGGGAAGAGCTTGCTATTGTATGGGTGGTTGGACCAGCTTTGGAGACAGAGCAGTGGGCTCTGGTAGCAGCACTCCAAAAGCCTGAATCCCTGGGTAGTGTCTGAGGGGTGAAGGCTATGTCTCCCCTTCGCTGTGCAGGGAAAGAGTCCAAGGATCATGAGAAAGAAAATGTAAGGAGAATAAAAGAGATTCAGAAGAAGTACAAAGAGAAGGAGCGAGCCCAAGAGCGCAGCAAGCCCAAGCCTGTGAAAGCTCTCTGGAAATCCCAGAAATATGAAAACGTGGAGTCAAAGGTGAAGGCCAAACTCCAGGTCAGTACCTCCAGGCAATCAAGGTGAGCACAACCTGCAAGGGTGTATGTACTTCCTGTGCTTGTGAGGAGAAGGGTTGTGGGGCTGTGCCTTGTTTCCTCAGGCTTTCTCAGCTGCTGAAACGAGCAGATGTGTGGCTTTGTGAAGGTTTTGGGTTGGTGTTTGCTTCTTTCTTTATCTTCGTCATTTTTCCTCCCCTGGTGGGTGCCTGTTGTTTAAATGGTGCCTCTGTCAGAAGGCTTTGCTAAAAGCACCAAAGACACTGCCTTGGTAGAGTTGTACCTGTTTGTACAGAAACAAAAGTGAAGGCCACGGGGAGAGGGAAGGGAAGCTCCATCACTATCTTTGGGTGAATCTGTTGTCATCAGTCTGTAAGCCCCTGTGGTCCAGGTGACCTCTTGTATTCCATTAGCCTCTTCTTTTGTCCAGAAATAGGCACTGTTGCTCTTACGGATGGGGTTGGCTCCTGCTGGACAGCAGCAAGCCAAGGAGTGCTGTGCCACCCCCATCATAGTGACCTCCTGGAGAAGAGGCTCCAGGGCTCAATTTCAGCTCAGCCTCACATGGGAGAAGCTCCTTGAGCAAGGGGCAATGCAGGGCTCCTGCCTTGGCCAGTGTAACCTTGAACTGTTAGAGCCTGCATTCCCATCAGCCCCGGGAGAGGGTTTTGTCCTGCTAGTCCCTGGTAGCCTTCATGGTCTCCATCTCTCTTCTTTTTGCAGCCTGTGAGGCTGTGGGGACAGGATTGACACAGGAGCTGCTGCTTGTGCAGACAGTGGGCGCAAGCTGGGTGACACCTCAAGCACTGCCACTTACACAAGCCTTCCCTTGGTACTCCCTTGCTGAGTTGGAGCCTCCAGGTTCCTCCTCATCTCTGCATTGCTTCACCCTGGTCCACAGGAGCCCTCCATCCAGCTTTTGACACTAAAACTATGTATACTGCTACCAACTGCAAAAATTGGCAAGATGATTTCCAAGCCAGTGGTTCCAAATGCTGTGTCCCTTCTTCCCAGTGACACCAACCTCCTTGAGGTCTGTGACCTTTCCACACATGAGAACAAACCCACATGAGCTTTAGGAACAGAAGCCTACGCTCTCATTTGACAAATCCTCTGGGTTAGAGGAAGATTGAGATAATTTCTCCTTTTGTTCTGGGAAAGGGGGTGGTCTCTGTGCAGGCAGTTTCTGCGTGGTGTGTTCCCTGTGCTCCAGAGAGAGGTGGCGGGTAGCCCTGGTGCTGACTCATGTTGCTTTAACTATTACTGTGGCTCTCCTGGAGCCGGGGTGTTCCCTTTGAAGGATCTCCATTTTCTGTGGAGCTGCTGCTGCTCAGAGGTTAAATTCAATCTGTTAGAGTGCTTCTTTAATAGAAGAAGTATTACAGGCTTGACTTAGTTAGCCTAGGTCTGGATTTATGAGCTGCTGCAGTTTGGAGACCTTGATCAGACCCTCTCTTAACAACAGTAATTGACTAATTCCTTCTAAGTATGCATCCCATTTCTGAACTGTGGCCTTTTGAGCTACTCCCTGGGGAGGAGGTGATCCATTAAGGATTGGATTCAGAAGGTGAAGAGGACCCTGTACTACAACAGCCTGAGATGTGTGTAGTTTCTCAGCTTCCTTAATGGCTTTAGTAAGGCACAGGACCTCTTGTCCTCAATCTGAGCACCACTTTTCAGTTTCTTTAAATGAGGTAGAATAAAACAGTAGAGGTCTGTCTGGTCCTTGTGGTCCCTTTTGGAACACACCACAATAAGAATTGTGGGGGCAAATCCCCACTCCACTGTTAATGGATCCTGTAGTGCAGTGGGCCCAATCCCCGATAGGCTTTGAGTTCATCTTTCAGAGGATTAAAAGCTTCTCTAAGTTGTGGAGTCTAGTCACATTCCTTATTTTTCCAAAGCAAGTTGTATAGTGGGTGAGCAATTACCAAAAATCCCTGATGTATGTTTCCACCAATAACCTCATGTGCCTAACAACTATTGTTATTCTGGTTTATTGCCCAGGGTTTGTCCTTCTTGATACTTGAGAGGGTATCATCAGGTACTGCAACAGCTTCTGCTATCCACCAGACCCCTAAGAATTTTAACTTCTTGTCTGGAACCTTGGCAGTTGGAGGGTGGAATGTTGAGCCCATTTTTATTCAAAGATTTTATTCATAGATTCCAGATGGCTGCAGCCCCTTGCCCCTCCTGTTCTTTATTGTCTCCATTCATTAGGATATAATCTATACATTCATATATGTGAAGATCTGCTGGCACCTCCACAGGACCGAGGAGCTTGACTGAGGCACTGTGGGCAATAATGGGGGAATATTTATACCCTTGTGGGAGTTGGTTAAAAGTATACTCCCAAGGGAAACCCTATTGGAGTTTGTCTTCTCCTCTTAGGGATACCATAAAAACCATATCCTTAACATCTGGCGTGGCCATCCAAGGGTGGACAGCAGCCTGTCCTGCTGTCACTGCTGAGGTTAGGCTTGGGACAGCAGCAGTCAGCAGTGGAGTATTGCTGTTAAGTTCCCTGGAATCAGTTGGTAAACACCACTGGCCACCAGTCTTATGGACTGGCCAGACTGGAGAGTTCCAAGGGGAATGTGTACGATCTGGAAAAAGTCTTCTTTAGATCTTTAATCACTTTGGAGATGCCCCCTTTGGCAGCAGATACTGAGTGGCATGGGTTGCTCTAGGCTGTGGTAGTGCAGCGGCAACCTGTAAAAGCTTCACAAAAGAAGCTTCTGCTTCTCTGCAATAAATTCCACACCCTGCCATAAGGTAGATCCCATCCCTTGCCTGCTGATATGTTAAACCCTCATCTATTTTCTTTGTGAGGGCTCAGAGCCACTTCCATGGCTGCCATCCTTTTCTCACCAGGCAGCCAGAGTTGAGTTTGAGCTCAGGGGAGCTTTTCTGCTACACCAGTTACCCCCACTGTATTTACAGCTTTCCTTGATGGGTTAATTCCTCACTTCTCCACTTGCTGCTTTGTTAAAACACTGTATCAGTTGAAAATCTTGAACTTAGGGGATATGTCTATGGGCTCTTAGCAGCAGCCATTAGCAGTTACCACTAGGTGAGTGGGCAGCTGAACCCAAATCCCAAAGTTGTGGATTTTAATCCTTTCAGGTCCTCCTGGTGAGGTGCCAAAGGGTTAAGGGCACCACTGCTGTTTGGGGTTGTGTCACCTTTGTGTCTGCCTGGGCTCCTGACCCTTCCTCCATTTGGGGGTCTATCAGTGCAGCTGCAGTCAAGTACAATGCAGTAATCCTCACCAAAGGGCATTTCTTTCTGAGCCCTAAATGGTCTATCTGAGGAACGTTCAAGATCCCGGTGGGATCCTGCTCATTGTGCTCCATGGCTGCCCAAGTTCTCTCTCTCAGAAACTGACTGTTTCCAGGGTGTCTGGTGATCCTCTCAGGAGGGCTCTGAGGTGGCTGGGACCTCCTGGAGGTCCCATACCTCACTTGGGTGCAATCAACCTTTGGCACTCCCTGTAGCAGCTTGGACAGTGCTTTTCCTGGGGCAGGGACAGGCTCTCCTCTTGCCTGGACTCTACACCCCCACCCAGGAACCTCCTCAACAGTGTATTGAGTGATCACCCACCAGTCCGTGGTTCAGAACCACTCCTGGACCTCCAAACCTGCTCTTTTCTTCATCACTGCACAGCACCCCATCTTCTGCGGTTAGGCTCTCCACAAGTACTCCATCTCTGGTTTTGTGCAAAAACTTCCTGTGCAACTCCCTGAGCTCAGGTCCTGATCAGGAGCAGTGCACAACATGGGCCAGGGTCCTGCTGTGCAGACCCATCTGCCTGTCAGTTTTAATGAGAACTCCCACGTTCCTTTTCTCCAGCTCCGCCACCTCTTCAAAGCTCTCATCAGAACCTCCCCACATATCCCTGTCCGCATCCTCAGATCTGTGCCCATAATCAACTGCCAAATTGGCACAGCACTGGTGGGTCTTTGTGCTTGTGCCAGCATAATTTCAATTCTTTGTTCCAATAAATGTTTTTGCTCTCTTTCTCTTCTAAATTCCTCTTCTAAACAGTCCACTCCAAATAATTCCTTGCAAAACAATCCTGTGCCTGTAGCAAGCCCATGCCCAGGATGGCACACGTGCTCTCTTTACCACCTCCCACATCTTCACAGTGTTGTTCCGTTCTCTCTGCTCCTGGGTGAACCACTTCTTCTTCACCCACTGTACACCCAGGGGAGACGTGATCATCTGTGCACTTGCCACCTCTCCTCTACGGGCATCCCACTGACTACACCAGTTTAAATGTAACAGAGCCAATAAATAGAGGCTAAGTGATATTTATTGCTCAAACTCAATTCAAGCTCCACCAGCATCACCTCCAGATTTGGGATGTCACATGGATTTGTCACTACGCTGCTGATTCTTAAACTTAATGGCCAGTGATCCAAAATGAACAATCCCTCACCTGAAAAGGGAAGGTTCTCAACCTCAAGGAATTCCCTTGGATGGCAATGTGACCCAAGGGGAGAGCCTCTGATTGTAGACCCACTGCTCCAAGGAGGAACAATTCCAATGGGCATTCCATCCAGGCTCCTTTTATACTCTTGTCCCACCTGAGCTGTGGTCAGATATGGTCCTGTAGCTCCCTTGGGCTGAGGACCCAACTTCCTATTTGTCAGGGGTTTGTCAGGGTTTTGTTGAGGTGGTTGTATCTGCTATAACTTGTTCGACTTTGAACCAGCCATGCTGGGTAAAGGCATTTCTCATTAACTTACCACAGAGATCTGGATCTCCTGGCTCCTGCTGCAACAAGACTGATCATCTTTGGAGCCTGATCTGTCCAGGCAGTGCTGAGGGCATTGCATATCCTGGTTCTTAACACTAGAACTAGTCATTTGAGCATCCTATCCCATGTCTGCCAAACTACATGGGCCCAGCAACAAGGAATCTGCCTCAAGGGGCCTGCAGTTCATCTGAGAGAACAGGTGGGAGCTTAGCTACCTGTGAAGATCTGGAGGCTGCCCTGTACAGTTCCTGTCGCTTCCAACAGCAGAGCAGTTCCCTGGTTGGATTTATCGTAAGGTCATCCACTTGTCACGGCCTGCTTTCAATTTTCAGGGTTTCTTTGCAACAACACTGTCTGAGATAGTCCTCAGGCCTTCTGTTAGACATCAGATAGTGTAACCTTGTGCCATCTGTAGCCACTGCCTTTGAAGATGCCTCTCATGCTATTCCACCCTCTCCTAAACACCAGACTCCTCCACTCCACACTCCTCTTTCTGTCTAGAGTAGCATAACCACAGATTTGGGGTGCTGAGCAAAGCAGCACTTGAGAGTAGCAGCTCAGCAATCACCTTTGTGTCTACCTGGGCCTTTTCAGTCAAGTTTGCTTGAATGGGCTCTGAATTTGTGGCGCTGGGATGGCTTCAGGGGGCTCAAGTTCTCTACTATTGCTAACGAGGGAAACTGGCTTATGTCTCACCTTCAGCATGCTTTCTCCACATTGCCATGTGCCCCTTTCTCGGGAAGATTTCTGCTTTTTAAGAAGTTGTGATCAATGTCAGTATGGAGAGTGTCCCTATCTCTGGTAGGTATCTCTGTTGGGTTATCTGGTGTTGCTTTGCTTTCATGCCTACCATTTTAGGCAGTAAAAGGTCTCTCCAGGCTATGCTACATGTACATTTGATCCAAATGTGTTTCAGCAGATTTTTTCCCCTTTCTTTAGAGTTTCTTTACAGAGTTCAGTTGCCAGGTCTGGATTTGTTGCTGTAGGCAGTCAGTTAGGCTTTTGCTGGCTGAGTCCAGATTGTCTTCCTCTAACAACTCCTGCCAAGTCATAGCAGAAAGAGTGTGCTATCATCTGCCTGCTGGAAACTTGTGGCTGAGCTTCTGGTTGACCTCCCAGGCTTTGTTGGGTTGGTTTCTCTTTTCTCCAGCCTTCCTCCACTATTGGATCTTTTCTTCCGTCTCCCAGGAGAGCTCCCCACCTCCAAATCCAGAGGCTCTGAAATTCCTGAGGGCATATTCTCGCTGTGGTCCAGGAATCAAGCCATGCAGATCGCTCTCCCCAGGGCCTGCCAGAATGAAAACAGGAGCAGACACAGAGGATCCAGAGGCACTGGGTGTTGAAATCAAGGTGAGTTGCACACTGACTGCATCCATCCCAGGCATTTCTGGCACTTAACTTTGCTCCTGTTTTGCACTCTTCATGTGTTCTTCTAAAGTGTTGAGTTAGGTATGCTGCGTGAACAGGGAGATCTGTAAATACTCTCCCTGGCTGAAGGGAAGGAGCAGGGTCTTGGTCACTGTGTGTTCAAGGATTGCTAATACAGCCTCTGGCTTCAACCCTACTCATAGTTAAAGAGATCGCGAAGCTCCCTTTGAAAATCCCACCTCCTCACTGTACAAGTGCCAGTGATTTCCAGTCTGCTCTTTGTAGGGCTTTGCAGGAGGTCTTGGGGATTTGGAGGCTGCTCCCACCTTAATCAAAGGAACTGGGGCTTCTGGATGTTAGATAAAAAAATGGGGAAATGGGTGAGCTTTTTAGAAAGGAAGGCTAAATAAGTATTAACAGTTAAACCTTTCTGGTGGTCTGTCTGGGAGATCCTAAACTGGTTTGTGACTTGTGTCTTCTTTCTTTGGCAAGCATGGGGTTGCCAGTCTGTTGGTTTCCAAAGGGCATGGAGGGACTTAATTTAAACAGGGCATAAACTCCTAAGGAGGAAACCCAAGAAAACCTTAAATGCAAATCCAGTGACCTTCTGCCTTGTTTTGGCCACCAGACAAGCTATGATAGTGAGTGCTGTCATCTGAGGAAATGCCCGCAAGGACCAGCTAAGCTCTGCCAGGCTTCTGGTGAGGGCCCAAACAGTTTTAACTCTGACCTTCCAGCTGCCCTGATGAGCTCAGAATACATCAGTAGGAGCTGTGTGGACTACGCCAAGCCTAGTTCTTTCTGTCCTTCTGACTTTGAGCGTATAGGGTCAGCCTGAGGACCTTAAAAAGCCAGTTTTAGGCTTGGCTTTTGGTGCTTGCCTTCTCAAACCACGGTCAATAGCTCCTGCCTGACTACGGCTCCACACCTGAGATGGGATAGGCTGAGGGTGTGCCTGTCCTACTGCCCTACACCCCCAATTCAGTGTCTTGTGCAGATGCCTCTTTGCTTTGTTTGGGGACAGGGGTTCTGTGTGTGTGTGTGAGCCAGGCCCTGCTGCCTCCCTCTCTCTTCTTGCAGATGCAGGTGGAGGGCAGGAGCATCGACTTTGTTAAGCACAACGCCCGCAGTGCCAAGCGGGCCCTGCTGCGGCGGTCCCTGTCCGAGCAGGCGCTGGCTGAGCTGCTGCAGCAGAAGCAGCGGGAGCAGGAGGACTACAACACTAAGCAAAAAGGCCATGTCCCCCAGTAGTATGTATGCCCTGTCTGGTCCATGAGTCTTTCCCGCTTTCATTCACCATGTTCCTCAGATTCTGCATAGAAGGGAGGCTGAGGACAGAGGTGCTCCTGGCATGTGCAGGCAGTGGGATTTACAGTGGCCTGGGGAATAAAAGCAATTCCTCCTGGTTTCTTCACAAGCATCCCATGGCCAGTGTGACTGTGCTCAGAAAGAATTCTGTCTTCTTCCTCCCTGGGTTGCTGTTGTCCAGTGATGCTGACATGGGGACGCTATGTGCTATGAGAAGCGTGTTCCTACCCCCTGTAAGCCTTGCTCTACATGATGTAGCTTCAATATTACAGGGTCTGGTTTTGGAGAGGCAAACACTTTGCTCTACCTTGCAGTATTCAGCCCTGGACCCAGGGTCTGAGGAACATCCAACTAGTGACTTGCCTATTGGGGTTCTGAGTAGAAAACCTCCTGGTGACCCTGTCCTAGAACTGACCATGGTGTCAGTCCTTTGGCTCCATACTGTGTATGCTGTTCTCTACCAGCATCCCTGGCTGTGAGCCACTTTGTTCAGCTTCATCTGTCGCTGGCCTGTAGATGGTTTTGAGAGGACTCAGTAGCTTGGGCCAGAAGCAAGGAGCAGAATCCCTTGTCTTCAAAGAGCTTGTGTCAGCCTTAGTGCATCTCTTCCAGCAGTGATTCAATGCACATGGAGCATGTTTGCTGGTCCATGCATGTTGGCTAAGCACAGTATACCCCTCCTTGGCAGGAGTGTGTGCTGGCAGCATGGCTCTCTGTGGTCCTCAGGCAGGGACATTGGGTGAGGTTTGAAGGGCTCAGTTCCTGGCCTCTGCCTGCCTCCCTGGGCACCTCCTGCTGCCAGGTGTAATGGCACGTGCTTCCTTTGCCTTCCCTCTGCCTTGCCAGCTTGCTGGAGAGGAAGGAGCTGTGGCGCAGAGAGATGGAGGAGCGGCTGCGAAACCAGCCAGATCCCAACACACCACCTGGTCATACCATGATGCAGGAGGACCAGCGGCTGGAGACCCTCAGCAGCCTGAAGCAGAGTAAGAGGAAAAGAAACAGGGATTCCAGCTCAGAAAAATGGGTGATTTTAGCCAGGATTTGGGAGATGAGTTCTGGGACACAGATTTCTGTCACTTGGAGTTATCTGGACAAAGGCATGTAGTTGGGATGTGAGATGCATGCGTGGAAAGAGCAATTTCCTTCAGGCTGGTAGGCAGGCTTGTCCAATAGACTTGATGTTAGGGTTTCTGTTGCTCTTAATATGATAGAAAGATTTTGATTGGAAGGGACCTTCAGAGGTCTGTATTCCAGCCTTTGGTTCTTCCAACACGGTGCAGGTCACTCAGGTCCTCATCTAGCAGAGCTTTCAATGGAAAGATGGGTATTGTAAGTCCTTCTTCCAGTGCTGCCATCATTTTGACCGCTGAGGTTGAGGTCAGGGGAAAAGGACAGATTTCTTTGCTCTTCCACTTACACAACTTGTTTGGTTTGGTTTTGTGTTTTGCAGGCCATGAGCAGCTGGTGAAGGACCTGGTGATGTTGCCAGTGAGGGCAGACACGCTCAGCATGCAGAAGAGGCGGGTGGAGCTGGAGAAGAAGCTCTCCCAGATAGAAGAGGCCATAAAAATTTTCTCAAGGCCTAAGGTATTCATCAAGCTGGACGCCTGAGCTGGAATAGGGTTAGGGCCCATGGAGGTGCCAATGCAGTGTCCAGTGTGCAGCCAGCGTCTCTTGCTCATGCCTCAGTGATGTGTCTGTCCACAGAAAAGGGAGGGAGAAGCCCTAATATACTCTCTGTGGTCTGGAGAACAGTTGTCTCTGTGTTGCTTGACTTCTCAGAGATCAGCTCTCTGTTCTGGATCCATGGCATCACCTCTTATTTTCCCATTTTTTACCACTTCTAGGAACTCGTAGGTGGTCTCCCACACAGCTGCCTGTGCTGTTCCTTGTCCCCCTCTCTCTCCTGAGCTGGCTCATGGTTATGGCTCATTCTGGGCACCTACAGACTTGTCTGCACAAAACCCTTGTGCTGTTAGGTCTGCCACATGTGCCCCAGTCCTGAGCACTGCCCCATCCTGCTAATGCAGCTCAGGGACCACAAAGAGGCACAGAGCTTCAGTCCTGTCCCCAGGGAAGAGCTGGGATGGCTGCAGGGGTGTCTGGCAGGAGAAGCCTTTGTTGTGTGGGGGGCAGGATATGCTTCCATTATGCATCGTTTCCCTCTTCAGTGTGTGTGCAGCTCCTGGTGGGCTCAGCAGGGCCTGAGGAGCACTAGCGTGTAGCAGAAACCAGGAGTACTGATGTAGCATAGGCAACGCAAGAGCCATGGGTCCTGGCCCCACTTCCTGCAGAGGTCCAAGGAGGCCAGGGAAGTCAGGTTTCACAGGGCTGGGGTGCTGGGACGTGTTGGTAGGCTTGAGTGGAGGATGAGCGAAGTCCTGGTAGATCTCAGGCTGCAGCCTGACAGGACAAGGCTGGGCAGATGCCATTGTGTGTGTGAGCTCATGGCCTCCTTACCTTCACAGGGACCTATGGAGACCTTTGCAGGGATTCTGCTGAGTGAAATGTAGACAGACTTGACCTACAAGGGATCTCTGGAGGGTTTGGTCCATGTCCTGCTCAGCAGAGAGCCAGATCCACAGCTGGGAGCCTTCTCCAGCTGAGTTAACATCTCCAAGGACAGGGACACAACCTCACTGGGGCTGTCTCTAGGCAGTGCCATCCTCAGGGAAACCCTTTTTAGCTCCGAAGTCCCATCAGAATGTCCCTCATTGCAGCTTGTGCCTGTTGCCCCATCTCCTTTGCAGAGATAACTGCCCCAACCAGGGGTTTGCTCCAACCTGGGGAGGGTTTTTGGGGTAGGGGTGTTGTGGAGCAGGGTCCAGCCCTGCCTACAGCAACCTGGGGGATATTGCAGTGTCCTGGGACATCAGGAGCTGACGCTGTTACCAATGGACAAGGAAGCTTGTAGTGCTGGAGGAGGTGAAGATGCCAACCTGAAAATCAGCCCCTGGTCCCATGGGGCTGCTCTCAGAGCAAACGCTGCAGCCAGGCTGAGCTGGCTGGATGAGAGTGGTGCTGGGGGCTGTGGGCAGCAGCCCCATGGCACCTCGCTGCCCACAGCAAGTCTGGACTAACCAGCCCTGCTGCCTGCTCTGCGACCTGCTCTGCTGCTGCTCTGCTTCTTTGCTGTCCACCCGGAGTGTCACTTGGCTCAGGAGCCCTGGAGCTGCAATCCCTGCTTGCCCCAGGCAGGGCTGTGACTTCGATGGATAGTCAAAACCTGAACATTTTGGTGCTGTCACCTTGACAGCTGTGGGTCCTTCTCCTCACCCAGCCCCACCACATGCCCTTGGCAGCAGCGCTGGTGAAGGGATGCTGTTTGTAGGCCTGGGAGAGCTTGTGTGGGCCCTTGGCACTGAATCAGCCTTGCAAGGTTTTGGCTATGCCAAGGCCTCGGGACAGGAGCTGCATGGGGTTTGGGGCTTGGTTCTCAGGGGTCAGCAAAAGCAACAGGACACAGTCCCACTTCCATGCGGAGGGGACCAGCAATGGGACACACTCCTGCCTGTGCCTAGCATTGCCCCCAAAGCCAGGCTAGGGCAGTTAGTGCTGGTGCTGAAGGACAATGCTGCAGGAGATGTGGTGACGGGGTGAAGATGGTCACCACAGATGGTGGCCAGCCATATGGCCAGGCCTGTTCCCACCAGGACTGGAGAAGTAGAAGCTGTCACCCCCTTGGGTTCATGGGGACTCAGCAGCATCTCTCTGCTGGGGTGTTGCTCCATCCCTTCCTGCTGCCAGGTAGGTTCTGGTCTGAGGTTGGGCCAGGCCAGCAGCAAAGCAAAGGTGAAAGCCATCATCAGCTCAGCGCTTTGGTGCTGGGAGTGGAATGGAGGGTGCTGGGAGGCTCCTGGGCTTGGGACTGAGGAGGATGGAGCTGCGCCATCCAGCATTTACTGGGGCTGAGTGACAGCCATGGTGCTGCTGCCGGCCCAAGTGCTACCCAGCTGCTGTGGATGTGATCAGGGTGTCTCCTGTGAGGCAAAAGCCTTGCAGTGAATACAAAGTGAGAACTGGGGGGAGGCATGCCAGGCTCACTGCCCAGAACAGCCTGAACATGTGCTGTGGGAAAGGGATATGCAGGGGGAGGATGTGCTCCAGCATCCCTTCACATTTTCCACAGTGGACCTCATTGGGGTCACCTGGTGTAGCAGCATAACCACAACCCCAGGGCTGGGGTCTCACAATCACTGTCCTCTCCTCCCGGGGGGCCTGCGGAGCTAACTGTGAGGTTCATGCTGGTCCATGATGGGATGGGCCACAGCATGGGAAGGGGCAATAGGGCTGGTGGGCAACATGCCTGCCCCATCCCATGGCATTGGGCCTGTTTCCTGTTCTGGAGGGGGCTGTGCCTTATTGGGCTGCTGGGGTCCAGCCCCTGTGGTGATATGAACAAGGGACCAGCAAGGTGCTTTCTAGAAAAGGTTTTACTGTCCATTGCAATATATTAATAGATGATGCATATTTTGATAAAACACTTTAAAAACCCCCACTTGCTTGGATGCAGGGGGTGGGAGGCCAGGGGTCTCAGAGTGGCAAGTGCCTGGTGGCAGCAGGGCTCCCAGGGACATGAACAGTGGGCAGCCCTCCTCCACCCCTGTCCATCGGCCCCATCATTGCCACAGGGCCCACGACCAGCCCGGCTGTGTGGAAATCTGGCTGGTTACCAGGAGTGGCACAGGACCCAGTGGCTATAGAGTGAGGAGGGTGCCATCCTCCTGTCCGCTGCCCCGGCCAGGGCTGCCATTGTGGCTGCCAAGGGACTGGAGGGAGCCCTGGGAGCTGTGTGGTGATGGGCTCTGCTGGAGGGGTTGGTCCACGGGGGCCCCGTTGGGGCAGCCCCCAGGGATGTAGTGGGGTGCGCTGTCACTCTCGATGACCAGGTCGCCCTCCTCATCGCTCTCGGCTGTGCTATAGTTGCTCAGGTACTGTGAGGCCGGGCTGGGGGTCTGCTGGCTGGGGGTGCTGTCCGTGGACATGCCTGAGCTGCCTGAGGCCTTGCTGCTGCGGATGACATTGTTGCGCTGGTTGGCTGGCTTGACAGTGATGATGAGGTTGTGGCTGTTGGCCACCATCATGTCCGTCACCTGGTCCAGGGACTTGCCAGCCACATCGATGCCATTGACCTCCAGGATCTCATCACTCACAGCCAGCAGCCCCGTACTCTCAGCCAAGCCACCCTTCACCAGGCGGGAGATGAAGATCCCAGGCACCTTCTCGACGCCGTGTGGGGCCACACGCACGCTGACACCATCACGGATGTAGAAGCCCAGTGGCTTGTCAGAGCCATGCTTGTGGAGCCTCACACGGCGGTGAGTCTCAGGCAGGATGTCCACATCGATGATGGAGGAGATCTGTCGGAAGTCCTGGGGCATGCCAATGAGGAGGTGGGTCTTGGTCCGACAGTGTGCAGGGCGCAGCAGCCCCTTCTTCTTTCGCTGCAAGGAGTTTGAGGCGAAGACGCTGGCATCAGACTCTGCTGTAGGGAGCAAAGAGGACAAGGGTCAGGCACCACAGCTGGCTGTGGATGCAGCCACATGCCCCATGTGTTGGGGAAGCCAGCAGGAGAAACTCCCTGCTCCTGGGTCTCGCCAGCTCTTTTTCCCCAGAGCGTCACCCTGGCTTTCCCCACAGCCCATCTCTGCTGGGCCCATCTCCTGGGATTACCCAGCATACACAAGGCCAGGATTAGAGGGATCTAAGTGGTGATTCAGCCTTAATCACACTTTAAGCCAAACTCTGCAGTTTAACACTAGAGCTGCCAGCCCTGATTGCTCAGGTCCCATAGCAATGCCCCACTTTGGGTCTGGGGAGAGGGAAGCCCTCTGCATGAGGAGCTGCTGTGTTGGCAGCTCCATGAGGAGTAGTCCCTGAGGCAGCACCAGAGTTCCTTGTCCCCTCTGGAGCAAGACCACCACTGGCATGGGATGGGGGTGGGCACAGCTGCATCCTGCAGAGACCTGTCACCCCAAAGGATGGAGACTCCCCAGCTCCTGGAGACTCATCCCAGGGACCTGGGAACATCCTAAGCTATGGTTTGTGCCACTGCATCTTACTCCACCATCTGGCACCACCACACAGGGTTTGACTCCATCCTCCCTTACCCTGCCCTGGGGCTCTTCCCTGGAGCCTAGCTTCACCATGTTGCCTCCTCAGCCACATCCAGCAGATGCTGGGGAGCATTCCCTGGGCCCTCTCTGGTTTCTCCCCATCCCTTTCCATGTGGGAGCTCAGATCTGGATGCTTCATTGCTGGCAAGTTCCCCATGATGCCCCCCACCAGCACACAGACCCTGTTCCAGCAGCAGGGAGCTGGGGATACTCCCAAGCCCAGGGGATGTGGGGTTTCTCCTGAGCCAAGCAGCCTGCCAGGGCTCCTGTGTTATAAATATCTCCCTGCACACGCAACCCAGCATATTTTTAGCACAGGGAAGGGTGGTGGAGGCTTTCCCACAGCTATTCCAGCACACAGCTCCTCTCTGCGGGGCACAGGGTGGCTGGGCCAGGCAGGACCAGCACCCCAGGGATGACTACTTCGGCAGCTCTGGTGATGTGCTGGGCTTTCCCCTGCCCTTCCCAAGAGCCCAGCCCAGCAGAGGTGGGCCAGCACCGTGTCCCCACCCAGGCTGCCCTCCATGTACCCAGCAGAGTGACAGTGCAGAGAGGAACCAAACTGCAGCCTTTGTTTTATACCTCCCTGCGTCAGTCTTGGCTGCCCGGAGCACACTGGTGGGTGCACACCTACATGTACATGTGTGTGCATGGCTGTGAGAGTGGCTCCACAGCCACATTCCTCACCGACCCGGACTGGTTCAACGACAGTCCAGCCTCAGGATGACCTGGATCCATTTTAAATCAGCTGTGACTCACACAGGGCTTGCTCCCAGCCTCTCCACACACCTCCCCTGGTGCTGCCAGCCCTGTGGCTGCTGTCCCGCAGGCACAGCCAGTGCTGGGTCATGACGGTGCTGCCTCCTGATTACACTGTGCATGGTGCCAGGGCTATGGCTGCCCGCTAGCATGCCACTTCGGCACTGTCACCCACAGGCCCCACATGCTTTTCTAACAGCAGATTAAGTGGCTCTGGGAGCAGGAGCAAAGCTCCCACGGCACCTCTGGCACACGCAGCCCTGTAGTGGCTCCCCGTGCCTCAGCCTGGGTCTAGGAACAAGCAGTAGTTCAGTGCCTGGATTGCTGCTGCCAGCCCCAATAGTATGTGGCCCCAGAGGAAACGTGTCCAGGGCATCCCGCACCACCCTTGTGCAAGAGCCCAGGAACACTGGCACAGCAGCTGGGTCCAGCCTCCAGCATTACCCCTTACCCAGGGCCTTTATAACACAGCTCACTAACAGGAGCTGGAAACACGGAGTCATTCTGGACACCATGGTGGGAAAACAGGGGCTTTGAGATCAGGCTCTGGCTCTGTGCACTGTTTGATGGTGCTACTCAAGGGAAAACCTCTGTGCTACAAAACCAAGTGTAAGGGGACAGGCTTGTCTCCCTAGTGAAGGGGAGATACAGCCAGGGTGTCAATGGGAGGTTTTCACCCTGCTATCACAGTGATTTCAGGCTCCTGTGCAAGGAAGCTGCTCTCTGGGAACACACTACTAAGGTCAGGGTGAGCCCCTGGGCTGCCAGGGAGGAGATGAGCCTCCTCCCACCCCAAAACCTCATCAGCAACCAGCACCCTGAGAACTCTGCCAAAGTGATAGCTGCCACTGCCTTGGGGCAGGGAGCCGGATGGGGCTCCTGGTGTGGCACTCATGGGAGCAGTGCCTGGCTGGAAAACACAGCTTCAAAGAGGTGAATGGCAAGGATTTGCCTTTGCTCACCGAGTCGCATGGGTCTGGGCTGGGGCAGGCATGCTCTTTGGCATGGGGAGTGGCTGGAAGAGAGCCCACATGGGTACCACAGCCCAGTGGGGCTCCGGGAGCCTCCTGGTGCCCCCACCTCCTGGTGCCACAGTGGTGGCTGGAGGGTGTGTGATCCACCACCTCTGCGGTAGCCCAAATGTGAAAGCAGTGATAGTGTGGCTCAAGTCTCTGGATGGGGAGGATGGATCTTTTGCCTGTCTCCCAGTCCTTCTTACCCTTCTTCTGAATGATGACCCTGAGGAGGGGGTTGGCAGAGGACAGGGCTTTGTGGTAATTGTCATCGTTGTTGATGGGCAGAAGGTCGCCATGGATGTCCGTGTAGCCCAGGAGCACATCCACCCGCGGGATCTGGTGCACTGTCTGCAGCAGGCGGTAGAAGTCCTGGAAGCTGCCCATGCCAGAGCGCTTCATGGCGAAGCGGCGAAACTCAGCATCAAACTGCAGACAAGGAGAAAAAGGGTGAGACAGGCCAGGCTGGCTCCAAGCAGCAGGACCTACGGAGGCAGAGTACAGAGCAGAGCTGCCCTGGAACAGGCAGAGCCAGGCATGGGTGGCTCCTGAGCAGTAGGAGTACCAAGGCAGTGCACCTGTCAGCCAGAGCCTGTTCCAGAAGCAAGATAAAAGGAGCGGAGCCTTTTACCTGTCCAAACAGCCAAGTGACAGCATGAAGAGCTGCCTGGGTAGCAGAGAAAGGACCCTCCAGCCGTGCCACCAGCCACGGACCTGTCAGGAGGCCCTTCCCTGCGACACAGGAGCTGCTGCAGCACCTGGTGAGCAACAGCATTAATTACTGCCTTCCTCAGTCACGACGAAGGAGAAGCCAATTAAGAAGAGGCTGAGGAGCGCTGCGAGGCTCCTGCTGCCCGAGGTGGGTTCCAGCCCTGCAGGAGGAGCACCCCGGCACAGCTGGACAAGGGTGCACACGTCTGGGTGGGCGCAGAACTGGGTGGGTGGGCACAAGTGGGCAAAGGAGCACATCTGGGAAAGAATGTGCCAGGTGAGCACACATCTGAATGTGCAGGCACACCTTGGGGGATGCACACGTGGGAGAGCATGTGCACAGTGTGGGGGTTACCCCGTGCTTGGGGTGCACATCTGGGTGCTGGAACAGCACTGGCAGCTGGGTGAGAGCACATCTGGGTGAGGAATAAGCACAGCACTCCCGCACCGGGGGGACAGCATTACACACCAGTGCTGCCGGCACCGCACATCGGCGCGGGTACACATCTGCCGAGCGCGCGCCGGTGGCGCTTACACGGCCGGTACCGACTGCGCCAAGCGGGCCCGAGCCCGCGGTGTGGGACGCTGCAGCCGCTGCGCTGGGCAAGGCTCGGGGAGGCCCCGGGCAGCGCTGCCGCAGCGCGGGGGAGCGGAGAGGAGCTCCCGTACGGCTCGGCTCCAGCGCCGCTCCCCGGTGTACGGTGCCGCCCCACGTGTGCTGACCGGCGCGGAGAAGGCGCGGCCGGTCGTGACTGGGTGGCTTCTGACCCGGCGCGGCTCCGACCCAGCGGTCCTTACCTTACTCTTGACCTCTATGACGGGCTCGGCGGAGCGCGCCGGCGTGCGGTGATGCTTGGCCATGCTGCGGGCCGGGCCCCGCGCCGCCGCCAGCGCCGCTCCCGCGGCCACCGGGGATTTTCACCGGCCATGACGTCACCGGGCAGCAGGTCGGGCGCGCCGCGCCATTGGCCAGGCGGGGCGGAGGGCGTGGCCGAAGGGTTGCTGACAACGTCGCCAAGGCAACGGGGGCGGGGCCGTAGGGCGGCAGCGCCCCCACCTCTCCCCCGCTTCCCCCCGACCCGCTCCCGGGACCCTCATTAGCGGCACAATTAAACCCACCGCGGAGGCACCCGCCTCTCTCCGGAGCCTCTACGGTCCGACACGCGGCAGCGTCTCCGCTGAGTCCCGCGGGTGTCACCGGTTGGAGCCCCGGCTCGGCCCGTCCCGGCAGCAGGAGGGCACCGGCGGAGCTCTGCGCAAGCCGAGCCATGGGCGCGGTGCCGAGGGCCAGTGGTACGAGGTTTCCAGCCCCTGGCTCCACGTTCTTGCTGGATTCACCCCCTGCCCTCCGGAAGGATTCGTTACCTGTCTGGTGGGATTTGTCATATGGGGAGGAGCTGCTTTACTGAGTGGCTGGGTAGGAGAGATCTGACGGAGAATCTGCAGAGGTACCTGGACTGGCTGGATAGGTGGGCCAAGGCCATTGAAATTACGTTCAACAAAGCAAAATGCCGGGTCTTGCACTTGAGTCCCTACAACCCTGTGCAATGCTCCAGGCTTGGGGAAGAGCAGCAGGAAAGCTGCTCAGTGAAAAGGACCTGGGAGTGCTGAGTGATGGAGCTGAATGTGAGCAGCTTGTGCCCAGGCAGCCAAGAAGGCCAGAGGCATCCTAGCCTGTATCAGCACCAGTGTGGCCAGCAGGGCCAGGGCAGTGATGATCCTCCTGTACTGGGCACTGGTGAGGCTGCACCTTGAATCCTGTGCTCAGTTCTCAGCTCCTCACCACAAGGGAGACATGGAGGTGCTGGAGGGGTCCAGTCAGGAGGTGGCTTGTCCCTTCTTCCAAGGAACAAGGGATAGGACAAGAGGAAATATCCTTAAGCTGCACTAGGGGAGGTTTAGACTGGAGATCAGGGACAATTTCTTCCTCAAAGGGTGCTCAGGCATTGGAACAGGCTGCCCAGGGCAGTGGTGGAGTCACCATCCCTGGAAGTGTTCAGAAACTGTGCAGATAGGCCCTTCATGACATGGTCCAATGGTGGCCTTGCAGTGCTGGGGTAATGGTTGGACTTGATGATCTTGAAGGTCTTTTCCAACCTGACTGATTTTATGGCATCTGTGTGCAAGGAATTTACTGGGTGTACAGCATAGTGCTCATCTCACTGTACCATCGCAGGGCTGGGACACGCTCATCTCCTCGTATTGCCTGTGTGCCCATGGGTGATGCCCTCAGGATGTGTCTCTGGTGGAACCAGATCTGTGCAGGCACAGCAGTGCTCTGGGATACACAGGCATCCCCCCATGGTGCAGCTCTGCCTGCACAATGTCGGAGTGTGCTGCCAGCACAAGGGTCACCAACCAAAGCTAAAGTCCTGCTCACAGGCTCTGAGGCAGCTGCCACTGCAGTTGCTGGGGCGTGACAACAGCACCACAAAACCTACCATGAAGCTAGAAAGGGCAGTGCTTCCTGCTGAACAAACACACTGATTCGAATTCTGAGAACCAACCTGGCTTCTCTGGATCACACAGTTCTCTGATCCTTGCCCCATCCCAGCCTGTGGAGCAACCTTTGTCCAGCACAAAACTGCATCAGCTGCGGCACCACCAGCCAGGCTGTGGGCCGTGGGTCTCCAGGCTCTTCCCCTGCACTGCAGGGGAGAGAGGGAGCCTGGCAGGCTGTGAGGCTGCGGAACACCCCCTCACGTACCCCCAGATCCCCCACTGGCTGCTCCTGCAGTGACAGCAAGCCTGGCTCACACAGAGCTGTGAATTCATCAGCAATCCTTCCCACCCCCCGGGGTTTTGCTTTCTTTTCTTTTTGAGGTCAGAGATAACCCTGATTTAGACCAGAGTTAATATTTGCACAGGCACCAGTGACAAAAGGAGCTTGCAGCCCTTCATCTCCAGTTTTGGTAAGTGGGAGTTAATTGTTGGGCAGGCCACTGGGGTGACCTGCTGGTCACACATTCCATTTTGCACAGTGCCCCTGAATTGAGACCTAAACTAAGCAGATGTTATTGGGGCAGGTATTTGTTTTGTCTTAGTACTAGGAGCTGTGAATCAGTCTATGGGATGGGAGTATGTGCTACAAAATGTCCAGACATGTCCAACAATTCCAGGTACACCAGCTCTAGGCTGCTGTGGGCTCTCTGGGTGGCTCAGTATCCCATCTTGAAGGGGATGTGCCAAGATCTGGCACTCAGGTTGATGGGCACTTCAGGAGGTCTCCTCTCCACCCTCTCATCAAAGCTGGGTCAGTGCTGGTGTTGTCCAGCATATTCCCATCAGCAGGTGGTTTTCCCAGGGTTTTTCTGAGCAATGCAGTGGGCGGCCTGGGCAAGCTCTGTCCCTCTTGACCATGGCAGGGAGAAGCAGAAGAGCTGGAGCTGGAGGCCGGATCAGTGCTGCAACTACAGCTGCACACCTGGTACACAGCCACAAGGAGTCCCAGCAAAACACACACTTGGAGCCAGAGCACCTTTTTTGACACCAGCCTCTGCACAGCTTTGCATTGCACCTGCCTCCCTCTGGGCTCTCCAAGTAAAGGCTGCACCCGAGTGAGCAGCAAAGTCACCTTGACCTTAGGGGGTACATTTGCACAGGCAGCCTTGGACACTGCACTGTTCTTTCCCTCTTCCACTGCCATCAGGAGCTGCAGGACGTGGATCAGGCTCCTTGACACAGTGTCTCCTTGGTGTGGTGGAACCGCAGAGCTGAATGGGGATTGAGGCCAGCTGCAGTGCTTGCTGTGGGGAGGAATGCTGCACAGGATCTCCAGCCCTGCAAGGATGTACCCTGGCAGCTGTGGAGGGTTTGTGAAGCAGATGTTGTCTCAGCTCACGTCTTTGCAGCTCTTCCCCAGGAAGCAATGAGGTGATGCATCCCTGCAGTGGAGTGTCTTTTCTGGTTGCAAAATCCAGTCCTGGCTGCAAACTCATCCATGCCTCTGGGCAACAGGTCTGGGTGCCAAAGAACACTGAGCAGCTGATGAACATGCAGAGTAAATACATGGTGCTGGCAGATAGAACTGACATCTCACATTCCTATAATATTGTCTTAAAGTACGCTAAAACCCCCTCCTGGTGCATCAAGATCATTACCACTGTTTTTCCTGGTGCTGGATCACATCTCAAAGGATGATGGGTTTGGGAAGGAGGGCTCAGAAGCTGCTGTTGTACATTTTAATGTTTCATTTGGTGTTTTTTTTAATAGTGATAAGTTATTGAATTGTCACCTTTCCCTAGCTCCCCTGCACTCCTTTTGCACACACAGAAGCACAGCATGCTCTACCCCACATAGTCAGCAACAAACCTGTTGAGGTAACTACACAGATCCGGTAAAACAACCATCGGAAAAGTGATGTTTCATCAGGGCCAGGCTGTGGATCTAGTGTGCACTGCACCCTACACAGAGCTGCAGGAGAAGGAGAGAGGGAAGAGCGAAGCCAGGGATCCCTAAAACTGCCGCTGCTGCCAAAGCTGAATGTGTGGTGGAATCATAGAATCACCCAGGTTGGAAAACATATTCAAGATCATTAAGTCCAACCGTTCCCAGCGCTGCCAAGGCCACCACTGAACTGAGGGCCCTGTCTACACGGTTTGTGAACACTTCCAGGGACAGTGACTCCACACTGCCCTGGGCAGCCTGTTCCAATACCTGAACACACTTTGGGGAAAAAACTGTTCCTAATATCCAGTCTAAACCTCCTCTGGTGCAGCTTGAGGCCATTTCCTCTTGTCCTATCCCTTGTTCCTTTGGAGCAGAGACCTGCCACCTCCTGGCTCCATCCTCCTGCCAGGCAGTTGTAGGGAGTGATAAGGTCCTCCCTGAGGTTTCTCTTCTCCAGGCTAAACCCCCCAGTTCCCTCAGCCGCTCCTCATCACACTTGTGCTCCAGGCCCTTCACCAGCTCTGTTGCCCTTCTCTGGACCTGCTCCAACCCCTCAATGTCTCTCTTGTAGTGAGGGGCCCAGAACTAAACACAGGATCCAAGGTGTGGCCTCACCAGTGCCCAGTACAGGGGGATGACCACTGCCCTGGCCCTGCTGCCAAACTGGTGGGTGCTGATACAGACCAGGATGCCATTGGCCTTCCTGGCTGTCAGGGCACAAGCTGGCTCATGTTCAGCCCTGTCATACAGCACCCCCCAGGTCCTTTTCCACTGAGCAGCTTTCCAGCCGCTCTTCCCCAAGCTTGGAGCTTTGCGTGGGGCTGTGGGGACTCAAGTGAGGACCCTGCACTTTGAAGCTCTTGCCTGAGCGGAGGACCAGGAAATGGAAGCGGAGGAGCCCGCCATGGAGCCTCACGGGCTGTGGAGACCTGAGATAACGTTCCTGCGCTGCCAGCGGTGGACGTAGGTTTTGGCGGGCCTGCGGGGTGGGTGTCTGAAGGATTAGATGCAGCCGGAGGCGGTGCCGTCCCCCTCGGAGCCGAGGCTGGGCCCGGTGTTCTGGCCGGGCTTGGCTTGGCACCCTCTGGCCCAGCGAGGTCCGGGAAGGAGGTCGTGGTTGCTGTGGTGACGTCGCATCGACCTTGGAGTCCCCGCCCATCACCGGTCAGCCCCCAATCAGCTCCATTCTCTACCGCCACCGCCCTCTTACGCAGCCCTCCGTCCCATTGGTCCACGTCGTAGTCTCTCTCCCAGCTCCCTCCGCTGCCAATCAGCTGCAGCCACAGCGACCCTGCGGGAGGGCGGGGCGCGTCTCGAACCTATAAAAGGCTCTGCCGGGGTCTACCGGGCTCCTAGAGCCCTGTCACCGCCATGGGGGATCCTGTGTTGCTGCTCGTCCGCAGTCCCATGCAGCGGCACCCAGACCTGCGCCTGCGCGCCAATCCCGCCTGGACTGTGCGGCGCCTCAAGGCCGAGCTGCGCCGCCTCGTTCCCGGGGCACCGGTGAGTGCATGACGCCGCTTCCTCTCAGCTCGCTGCGCGAGCCTTTTACCGCCCCACGGGCACTGTGGGGAGCGGAGCCGCGTCCTCGGGGTGCGCTTCCGGGGCCTCCCTCTCACCCGGCCGAGCCCTGACCGTTTCTACCCCGCACTCTCCGAAGTGTCCCGCACCCAGCCGCCCTCCCGCGCGGAGGATGCTAGGGCCTGAACTCGGGTTTCGGTTCGGCCGCTGTGAAGCATTAATGGCTTTTCCCGGGCTGCGGGCTGGGGAGTGGTGTGCGGGCAGCACCCCGCTGCCTTGGCGCCTTCCTTCGCAAGCTCTTGACTCCTCCATGGGCAGGCGGCCCGGTCAGTGCTCAGCTAGGATTCTAGACGTGAGAATGCAGAAGTTTGAGTTCCTTCTGGACCGGCACCACAGTAGCCCAGCTCCGCAGTACCCCACAGGTGCTGTCTCGGCTGGAGGACGCGCTTTTTGCCTTTCTTTCCTGAGGAGATGTCCCAGGATCAAGGGTTATTGTGCTTTCGCCCACTGCTGGGCTGCGGTGGGAAGGACACAGGGTTTTATCTCCATCTGCTGGGATTCATCTCATGGGGTGTAACGCGTTGACTTGATACCACCATCTCCAGTGCTGATCAGATTAGATTGCATTTCAAACCTCTCTTTTAGGCAACACAAATGTTTTTGGCACTCTAAAGGAGTTGGCATGTAACCAAGTTCTTTGCTAAAGTGCTTTGTAGCCTCCTACTGACTTAGACTTCATTGTTGGTAAATCTTGCACTTCAGTGTTGACTTGTTTTCATCAGCTGAATTTCCATGTGCACAATGTACCTTACTGTGAAGGGTGCTTCTGGCTGTCTCCTTCTGTCCATCTGGCAGCAAAGTTGTCAGTTAGTGCTGGCATGTGCTTGGCAGAGCAAATCATACTGTTCTTTGTTTTCTTTCTTCAAAGCCTGAAGAGGACCAAAAACTGATTTATTCTGGTAAGCTACTGCTGGATCATCATTGTCTGGGAGACTTGCTGCCAAAGGTGTGTGCATATATATATATGTACAAACTTTCATGTGCTGAAACAAATCGAGAAAAGTGATTGTTTTTTGAACATGTCTCCCCTTTCATTTTTAGCACGGGGAGTTGTATGCTCTTCATCTGGTATACAAATTCAAGACTCCTGCACACGTGCAAGAATCCAGTGCAGAGGTACTTACACCAAGTGAATCTACTATGAATTTTGGGCTTGTGACTAAAAAAAAGGGAAGTGCTCAACAGCTACTCTAGACTTCACTGGTACTGCAGTTTATGTAATGACAGTACTACTTTGTGACAACTTGATAAGGAATGTGAGAATGTATTTGGATTAAGCAAAGTTAGAAAAATTGACTCTGCAGCTCATCAGTAAAGGCTTTTATGGCATCTGTTAAGAAATACAAAAACTAATCTCATAGCAACTCACTGCTCAGAGTAGAAGTGCTTTCTGGTAAATTAATTTTTAAGCAGATTATGACTTACCATGTCTGAGGCTGTTTGCAACTGAGGCTGTTCTGGTGGGCAGAGGGCAGGGTATTAAAGTGAAAATGGGGTCCCCTTGGGGTATAGGGGAGGAAGAAGGCTATTAGCTGAGAACACTGTAGCTGTTCTCATTAATGTCTCAGCCTGTGGAGAAGATTCTGAAGCTGAGCCTTAGTGTTTGAGCTGAGTACTTGCCACTCTCCAGTGCAAATGGCCAAACCCTATTTTTGCTCTCAAGTGGACATGCTGGTGTGTCTAGAGTTTGTTTGTATTGCCCGTTATAGGCAATCTGAGCTTATCCTCCCTTTGTCTTGTGCTTGCTAGGTGTGAGCCAGTTTTGGTATGGATATTACACAGATGGATTGCCATAGCTCTTGAATTTTGTGTATGATGGTTTGTGTATGCAAATACAAACTTAACCAAAGCTAAAAGTCAAACTGTCTTGAGCACAGTTCCGTCTGTGCTGAGGCAGTGCTAGAGCTACTGTGCAGGCCGAAGTGCGTCAAGTCTGTAGCAGTTACAAGAGTGTGTTCTGTGTGGTGTAACCTCATTGCATAATGCTCATGTAGTGTCCTGAATAAACCTCACTCACTGCATTGCTGTCACTAGGTTAAAGCTGATCAGCCAAAGTTACCATCAGAAGCTAGTCAAGAACCAACTGTATCTTACTCAGATGGTGAAAGACCAAGATGCTCTTCTGATGGCCATTCTTCAGCAGAAGTCAGTAATAGGTAATTATGACTTTCAAAACACTGGCTTTGTGTTGGATACCAGCCTCTTATGCTACATACATTGTCTTAAGCCCACAGAATGTGGGTCAAAGATGATGAAATTATATATAAAAGCTTTAGTGCATATGGGAGAAGCTGAAGGAAAATACACTGCTCTGTTAATTGAAAAAATTATCCCTTTATTCATGTTGATAAAGAGATGTCATTAATGCTCTGCAAGGAAGCCCTGATTTTGCATTAGGGTTTGCAAAATGGCAGAAACTACTTACATTGTCCTGTAATAAATGACTTGTGCAGTTTGTCCAGTATTTACTAATGTATGTGTTTAAATTTTAACCAAGGCTGGAAACAACTCAGCATCCCTTCCAAAGTGTGGCTCCTGGCTTCTCTGTGTATGCAACCTACAACAGGCTTCAGATGTCCTGGTTGCAGCAGATGTATGCAAGACACTACTACTTGCAATAGTAAGTTTTTTGTCCAAGGCTACCAGTAGGAAGTAAAACTGTAGTACAAGGGAATAGAGAGCTGCTGGCAGTTCTTCTTTTCATGGTATTGTAACTTCACACTGAATGGTGTGGAAGTGTACCTCTACCTATCATGTTGTGCATGGCTTCTGGTTTAGGCCAGTGGTTTTGAATCTTGCAATCTGCAGCTCTGATTCTTTTGGGAAGGCATGTGTCTGTAGAGTAACTCTAATCCTGATGATGAAGAGCAGCCCTGCGGAGAAGGACTTGGGGGTCGTGGTTGATGAGAACATGAACATGAGTCAACAGTGTGCGCTTGCAGCCCAGAAAGCCAACTGTATCCTGGGCTGCATCAAAAGGAGCATGACCAGCAGGTCGAAGGAGGTGACCCTGCCCCTCTACTCTGCTCTCATGAGACCTCACCTGGAGCATTGTGTGCAGTTCTGGTGTCCTCAACATAAAAAGGACATGGAGCTGTTGGAACAAGTCCAGAGGAGGCCACGAGGATGATCAGGAGACTGGAGCATCTCCCATATGAAGACAGGCTGGGAAAGTTGGGGCTGTTCAGCCTGGGGAAGAGAAGGCTGCGTGGAGACCTCAGAGCAGCCTTCCAGTATCTGAAGGGGGCCTATAGGGATGCTGGGGAGGGGCTCTTCATTAGGGACTGTAGTGACAGGACAAGGGGTAATGGGTTCAAACTTAAACAGGGAGGTTTAGATTGGATCTAAGGAAGAAATTCTTTCCTGTGAGGGTGGTGATGCACTGGAATGGGTTGGCCAGGGAGGTTGTGAGTGCTCCATCCCTGGCAATGTTCAAGGCCAGGCTGGACACAGCCTTGGGTGACATGGTTTAGTGTGAGGTGTCCCTGCTTGTGGCAGGGGGGTTGGAACTGGCTTAAGGTCCTTTCCAACCCTAACTGTTCTGTAATTCTATTATTCCATGCCATTTTTTGGCAGAGGTAACTTTGAGAAACAGCAAGGGCAGCATCTAACCCACACTGGACAAGCTCTAGAGAGCACCCAAAGCACAATTCACCTTCTGTTTCCTTAAACAACAGGGTAAAAATTGCACCTGACAGCAGTATGACAGCATGCATGCACATGGGAAAGCTCAGATGATGGGCAGAGGTTGATAAAACTAAACCTCACTTTTCAGTTGGTTACTGCTATGGACTGTGTTTATTCAAAAAGATAAAGCCCAAAGTGTAATTACAGGAGTTTACCTTTGTGAAAGAACTCCCCAGTTTGACAAGAGGCACTGTTGGAAATTCTCGCTTCTCACTCATGGTTAGGGAGCCAGCATTAAGGCTATACAAATTGGACATCACAAGCAAGAGATCTGACGTGGTCTTGACAGGCAGAAAACGACTACGAGGTACGTTTATCCCTAGAGAGTTCTCAAAACTCTTAATAGCAGCACCAACTGCAGTCTCCAACTGGATGATGTTCAAGCCTCCATCCAGGGTCTGGAAGAGAAAACTCATGTCAACATAACCAGCAGGTAACAGTACCCAGAACTAATGTTGAGCCTAAGTCAGAGCCAACAGAGCGGCTCCTTTCTGAAGACAGCAGTCCCTGTTCAGTTACCTAGAAACAAATACTTCTGAATCTGTTTCCTCTAACATCTTCCTAGCAGATTACCTTTGGGTTAACAATGATCTCCATGTCAATAGCGTTTTTCTCTTGCAGCCTTTTAATCGCAGACAGAGCAATCCACAAATTGTTGGTATTGAAGATTTTGAATTTGGACACGGACTTGAATTCATCCACGTGTGCTTTCGGGACCTGAGCTATCTCCACAAGCCTCAGCTTGTTTTCGTATTGCGTGAGCGTGCCACCCTGCAAGGGGCAGAGAAGAAGGCTGAAGTCTTGTTCATGAGAAACTCTCCCCTCACCTCAAACAGACACACTGGTTTGTTGGCATTTAAAGTTGAACCTGGGTGAAAACATGTTGCTTGTGTTTAGCTACCAGGTTACTAATTATAGAGTCTGTTTAAAGTACAGTCAGAACTGTCAAACGATCGTGTTTCAGCACTCCAAGACAGTTAATTCTTCTAAGGAAAGTTGCTGAGAATTGTTTGCAAGTGCTGCTGTTGTAAAAAGTCACCTTGAGCAGTCCTCTGCCAGGTTACTGAGCAAAATTTACATGAAATCCAATAGTTCTGTACTTGTGGCACTTACAGAGAAACAACTTCAGTTACCTGTATTCCTACAGTGCATTTCTGTGCTTTCACAGCACTAAGCCAGAGCCTTTTTAATATCTAATGAATACAGAGAAAATCACGTTTCTTCCCCATTCTCACATTTGAAAGAGGCAAAGTACAGTTACAGGATGAATCACTGCACACTGGAAGTATTTAGTATGTGCCATAAACATCTCTCAAGTTGTCAAACCTTGACTTTGTACAAAGCTAAGGGGTATGGGCAGTAGCAGGCTGAGAGCCAAGCAGAGCTGTGCATTGCACACTGACAGCTGCATAAGTGGCTGAGGTGGTTTACAGTCACTGGAGATAAAACTGCTGGATCCCACTCCTCAGTGCTCTGCTTTTACCATCCTCAGACTTCTCCCCTATGGAACTGACAGTCTGGAGGCTGTGACCAGCACCTTGCAGAAGTCACTTGTGTTCTCAGTCATCAGCCAAGTCCAGGTTTGCCCTTGTCTGCTGCTGCCCAGAACCTAGATCCAATTTGTTGCATGGATGAGAACTTCATAAACTTGCTGATTTTGTGCATCTTGAATTAGATCGCAGCTGATGTGTTAAATGCTGCCTGAAATAGCACTAAGAAGATGTAATGTATGTCTGAATTCATGCATACAGAAGAGACGAGAGGCTGTGATTGTCACCAACATGCCAAGCATTCAGACACGCTTGCACAACCAGCTCCCTTTACCTTCACATCCGCCCTGGTTTTGTTTGTCACCTCCATGACAAATTCACAGCGTTTTCCATTGGGTGGGTTCATAAGATGGTTAAGAATGTAAAGGTCCACAGTGGCACCCAAGTTATCTATATTGGACACAAAAATATACTCCTTCCCCTCTGCGATGAGGTTATCCAGCAGACCAGAGTTATAGAAACTGGCATAGATATCCCCGTGGCCTGGGGGATACCAGCACTCTGTATTCTCTCCTGAGTAAGATACATCCTTGGCTATCGGCAGCAGAGTTTCCTTGTTAATTCTGGGATACCTGAGGAGACAATGGGCTGTGTTAAGTTCTCACCAACATCAGACTAACATGAAGGAAAACAAAATAGAAGAGTAAAGGTGCAATTACACAAGCTTTTCCATACAGCTTTTGAAGGTGTCATGTTTCTAGATGGGTGTAAGTACACCAAATTGAAAGACCTATCCAAATACTGAGCTATCACTGAGAAGCAGCAGAGTTCAGTTTCTTATTCAAGGATTTAAAGCCACAGTTCTCAGAGCATGCTGTAAACCAGCTTTCCTCTGACAAAGCATGCTGAGCACACCTCTAACATCATCAGCCACTTCACATTAGAGGTTGTTGTTGATACAGAAGCCACATTCTCCTTCCCTCCAGGGCCCAGTTACCCAAAAAGCAAGTTCAGGAATCAAGTGGCCAGCATCCAGTACACCATTATCCATGCATTCCTTAGAAACTGTCATCCCCACACATCCCCTCTCCCTATTTTTAATACAATGTCTTTAACTCTGCTTCACATCGTGATGCTTCAGTCTTTCAGAGAGGGCAAAACAGAGACTAAACCTGGGTACAGAAGACATTTTGCTGCCTCGGCGTCTCAAACTAAAACCCCACACCACTGGGAATGTGAAGAAATGCAAACCAGCTTTGCCTTTCAACCCAAGTGCAGAAGCTTTGTGATACCTGCTCTGATTAAAAGTATATATCTTCACACGGCTGTGACTGTACTTCTGCAAGATCTTCTTCGTGTCGTCATCAGTGTTGAAGGAATTCATGAGAACAAGAGGAACATCGGTGTTGTAGGATTTGTTTAAATGCTGAGATGGGAAAGAAATGGTAAATTCAGCATGTATTGTTAGCTTTAACTCCTGACATCTAAGGTTTTGGGAGAAAAAAAGTAGATAAAACAGACTGAAAATAATAAATGCATGACAAAAGGAAGATGTGCTTATGCTGACAGAAGGGATACTGAATTAGGTAAAGGAAAACAAATCCTTATAAGCAGTAAAGATAAGGGCCACCATAATTAATGTAGAATTAACCTTTGGTTTAAAATCTGCATTGAGATTTAAAATTTGAAACACAACACCACAAAATAATGATTTTAATTTTTAGGCTGCTGTTGATTACAAAAGGCATGTTCTCCCTCCAGTAAGCAGTAAGCAGTCTGTCAGAGTGAAGTTTCACTTTGGAGCTATTGTAGCAGGCTATGAGATGGACAGGAGTATCAAGAGTACATAATGGAACATCACCCTGGAAATCTATAGAGTGAAGCTGAAATGCAAAAGAACATTTCCATGTGCATAGGCAAAAATCAAAAAACACAGCAGCACTCCTCCAAAAATAGTGTGCAGAGAAAAAGAAGACACTTGAGTGAGTTTGAACCTTTATATATCTGACAGTCCTCATCTGCTGGGGAGTGGATGGGATCGTTACCCTCTGGTACAGTCAGAGGCTTCCATCAGGACCCTTTTGAGAAAGCACCCACAGCAGCAGAGGATTAGGGCTGCGGTAGCTGGATATAAGTTTAAGTCTTCTGTAGAAGTGTCCAAGGCATGAGAGAGTCACTCCAAACAAACACCACACTGAGGCGAAAGCTGTTGAAGCTCCAGAAACCATGGAACAGGCACGTCCAATTTCCTGCTCTAATGAGCATCTTAATTATCTGCTGTGTTAAGAATATTCTGCATTAGAAACATAAGCTGAAATGTCCTCTCAACACCAGCAGCTGTTATTTTCTTTTACTTCTCTTTCTTTAGAGGAAAATGCCAGCAATCTCTTCCAGCATAAGAGTTTTAATTTAACAAGGAACTTGGAGCTCTTCTGAAGAGCTTTGTTCTAACACATATAAAAAAGGCTTTTAAAAAGCTAAACTCAAAGTTGCATCTGGAGGAGTCAGAAACAGGAGTGAGCCATGCCAGGCCAGCTCTACAGTTTGATTAATGGTGTTTCTGGAGACAGTCAGCACTGGTTAGTGTGCACAGGCTGAATTACACTTGTGCTAACATGTATTGAGTGAACAGCCTTCAGTGGCTGGCTGCTCTGTCCCTTTCATGCCTATTCTTTCTAAAGCAAGTCCCCACTTCACCACTAGCAACCATGACCAGACCTAATGTCCCTCTTGTCTTTCTTTTGGTAAGCCTCACTGCAATCTCTCTTCAAGGGTCATGCAGCAAAGCTCAGTGCGTCTTGCTTCCTCCAGCACAGAAAGCAAAGCCCATCAGAAGTTACCTCAATCTGCTGAACTGTAAGATCCAAGAAGGTGTTCTCGTTCCGCACCCCAATGAGGCTTTTTGGGCCTTTACAACCCATGCTCGTGCCCAAGCCGCCATTTAGTTTCACAACCACCAGCTTGTTCAAGACAGAAGCAATGTTATCAGGCAGTCCTCTAGCCTTTATCTTCTCATACGGCTGGATCTGTAAAAACAAACAAGATACTTGGAAGGGAACTGCTTTCTGGTAAAAACCTTCAAAACTTCAAATTTGGCAATAACATCCACATTTATTTAGAGGATTTACTAAAGAATATTTGCAGAATGAGTCTGCAATAATCCGATTTGTTACAAAATACAAATAACCCAATTTGTTGCTATAATAACCTCTCTTCTTGAGAGGTTCTATAGATTTTGTGACACCAGATGTAACAATGTCTCTGCTCTTCCAACTAGAGGGGACTGACTTGAGAGTGAAAAGGGGTAAAGAAGTCAGGTCAGTTATGCCAGTTTCTACAACCCTGCTCTTATCCTGCAGAAGGAGAGGGGTCTTCTTGTGAGCCATCTAACTCACTTCCCCTGTAAGACAACCCCCTTCAGTCAGGCCACTATTCAGGAACACAGGCCCTGCATGCAGAACATAAAGACCTTTTTTCCCACAAACAGCTTAAACTTTGCTTTGAGGTTGTCAAAGGCAACATTCTTGACAAAAGGTTGGTTCTTTGACTCAGTTTAAACCAATTTTTATTCCAACTATTAGTACTGTGTAATAATTTATCTCTTCCAACAGTATCCTGCTATTTTCAATATGAGTTCACCCAGGCCACATTACTCAGGTCACATTAAACTTTGCAGAAAGTCTTCTACCTTGCTGACAGCTGTATCCTACAGATTTACAAACCGAGTATGGGCTGCATTTAGGGCTAGTAATGGAGAGCAAAGTCAGGCTTGTAGTGACTGTTTGCCTTGCATTAGGCACTGTTTATCCCGTAAGCCAAAGCACCTAAGTCAAAGAAACAAAGGTAACAATGCAGTGGTAAGTATCATGCCAAAACTGTTAAAGCAAAATCAATACAATTATCCTTTTGCCTGCTCTTCTAGAGATTTTCTTGTGAAGAAAAGCCTTGGTGTTTCAGTGCTGCGTGTATTCTAGCAGTGAGGAATTTATTCTAGATCTGGTAAGGGGTGTGTAATATCCACAACTAACTTCCAAAACCAAATACATATAGAGTAGCTTTCAGAACTGTTTGCTTTGGGCAAGTCAGGCTAAGGTTTGAATGGAAATTCATGTTGCACTGGAACAAGAGTCATATTTCTCACCCGGATGTGCGGGGGTAGAGAGGAGAGTTCGTGTATTCCAGCATTCCAGCACAACACAGGCAGCAGATTAGAGCAGATCCCTCACATTAGGGAAATTCTGCCTTACGGAATCTGGAAAGCTTATGGCATGTTTAAAAATAAGATCACTTCAAATGGAGTTAGCACAGCTCAGGCAGCAAGCAGCAACATAACCACTGCCATTCCACACAGGACACATGCAGAAACTTCTTTCCAAAGCCCCTAGAACTCTTCAGGAACTTTGATGTGTTTTGTCAACAAGAGAGACTGTTCAGGCTGGGCAGACACCTTGCAAAACAACCCTTCTTCTCACTAAAAGATGATAAACACTGATTTCAATGTACTGATGAACATTGATTTTGATGTACTGAAGAAACATTAGAAAGCTTAAATAACAACTCCTTACCACAGGATCTACAGAGATTTACACTTGAGATTTACTACTTCCCTTCCACTCCAAGGCCAATACCAATCCATATTAGACTCCAACTGCATTTAAAACATTGAGGTTTGAGCTTTAGCAGGGTGGGATGTGAGTCACACCCACAGTGCTCAGAAACCATCTGAACAGCCAAAAAAATGATCTCAAGTCTCACTACGTTCTCCTTGCAACATTCACAACGTAGCTCTCCAAAAAGCAGGCAGTCTGCCACTCAGTTCAGGGCCAGAATGCCTCAAGATTATCTGCTTTTGTTGAAGCACCGACTACCTTTTAATGCCTTTGCTATCACACCTGAAAATCACTTAGGCATTAAGCTCAGAGTAAAATCCTGATGAAGTTAATGGCTCCATCAAGGACTTAGTTCACTGGATGATGCATCAGCTACAACATACAATTTATAACTCAGCCTTGTTAAATATTTCAGTTCTTCTGGCACAGGCATTGGAAATAACAACTTGGCAAAGAAGCCCTGGATCTTGAAGGGTCTTTAATTCAGAGAACAACAAACGTCAAGAACTCCAGTTCAAGCAGGATTGTTGCAGTATCAGAACTGCTGGATGCCAGTGCTATCATCTAGCTGTTCCTGTTATGTGTAGGCACCAATATGCAGAACTAACTCATCACCTCTTGGTATATACACAAGCATAAGAAGTGCCCCACAGTAATAAAAATCAATTCTTGCTCTAAGGGTCTAGGACAGTGGACTTGCCAAACAAGTGTTGATGGGGAAGCACTTCAGGAACAAAATCAGGCAGGAATGACATGGCTTATTTACATCTTACTTGCATCATGCATTTCCCTTTACAACAGATCAAGACCCCAGTACTTGAGGACCAGAAAAGCGAGGAAGATGATGATAAGGGATCATCCAGGTCAGAAGAGCTCCCACAGAAGAGTCAGAGAACATCCCACATTATGATTACCTCTACTAGGAAAAAGAGTGGTGGTGACTGCTGTATCCACCCTAAGGGGAGCAGAGGGCTCATATGTCAGCCTGATCAGACTCATAGGGAAGTCTGCTGCCTCCCTGGGGCAAAGTAATGGATGTCACCAGAAAACTCACTCATCTGGTATGGCCCTGTGACTACAAGTCTTTATTGGTCTTCCAGACACACAATGAGGAAATTTCCTCAAAAAGCTTAAGGGGACTCAAGAAGTACTTCAATACCTTGGGGTGGCTGATTCAGGGTTCAGGAGCCCAAGCAGTGTTCTCATCCCTCCTGCCAGTCTCAGTCAATGTTAATGGTTACATCAGAAAATTCTCACTAATTCCTGGCTCCATGACTGGCAGCAGCACCAGCACTTTGGGGGTTTTGACCATCAGTCAAGTTCATACAGCACCAAGTCTGCTGGCAGCACACAAGGTACACCTGTCCCAAAGGGGGAAAAGGATCCTAGCCCAGGAGCTAACAGGGCTTAGAGAGAGGGCTTTAAACTAGGTTTGAACGGGGAAGGGGATAACACCAGGCTTGCCAGACATAAACCATGGGGTAGCACGCCACTGTCGGAGCCAGATGGAGGGCAACTTAAATACATCTATGCCAATCCCCGCAGCATGGAAGCCACTGTGCAGCAGGGAAATCATAACATAACTGCCATCACAGAAATGTGGTGGAATGACTCAAATGATTGGAGTGCTGCAACAGATGGCTACAGGCACTTCAGAAGGGATAAGCAAGGAAAAAGAGGTGGTGGGGTTGTGCTGTATGTCAGGGAGCGCATCAACTGCTTTGAACTCAATGTTGTGAGTGAGAAGGCTGAATGTTTGTGGGTGAAGATCAGGGTGAAGGCCAACCACACAGACAGAAGTCTGTTATAGACCATCCAGCTAGGATGAAGCTACACACGAAGTGTTCTTCAAACAGCCAGGAGAAGATTCACCATCACTTGCCCTTGTTCTTGTGAGGAACTTCAATCTACCAGATGTCTGCTGGTTGATGAGGGAAAGACTGTGGACATTGTTTTACCTGGACTTCAGTAAAGCATTTGACACTGTCTTCCACAGCAGTCTCCTGGAGAAATTGGCTACTCATGGCCTGGATAAGGAAACTGGCTGGAAACTGGCTGGGTGGCAAAGCCCAAAGAGTGGTGGTAAATTTTATCACACCTACTTGGTGACCAGTCACTAGTAGTGTCCCTCAGGGCTTGTGGCCAATGCTGTTAAGTATCTTTTTCAATGATCTGGATGAGGGGATCAAGTGCACCCTCAGTAAACTTGTGAACATCACCAGGTTGGGTGGGAGTGTTAATCTGCTGGAGGGTTGGAAAACTAGGCAGGTCAGTCAGGACAGGCTGGGTTGACAGTCTGTCCCCAGTGGTATGTGGTTCAACAAGGGAAAGTGGCAGGTCCTGTATTTGGGCCACAACAGCCCCATGCAATGCTACAGACTTGGGGCAGAGTGGCTGGAAAGCTCCTCATGGAAAAGAACTTGAGGGTACTGATTGACAGAGCTGAACATCAGCAGCTTGTGCCAAGTCAGCCACGAAGGCCAATGGCATCAGTGATATGGTTTAGTGGTGGTCTTCGCAGTCCTGGGGTAATGGTCGACTGATGATCTTAAACCTAGTTTCCAACCTAGTTGATTCTGTGACTAAAGCATTACTCATTTGAGACATGTCTCAAAACTGTGGTTTGGGATTGTTCTAAGATGACATATGCAGCTTCTTTTGGTTTTGCAGACAATGTCACAGAAGTGATTTTCAGAACAGTCTGCATGAGACAACACTGGGAGTTTGTCTAGCAGATTTCAGAAGCATACTCCTACTGCAAGGAGGTCTGCAAGAGTTTGTCAGAGACAGACAAAATGAGCATCAGGGCTGTCTTCGTGGGTAGACTGGAAAGGAATACACCCATGTTAGTCAATATGTACTTACAGCGCAACAAGGAAATATATGATTCTATGATTTACTCAGCACCACACAGACAGTTTAAGAAATAGCAACAAGTGAACCCTTAAAATCTGTTCCCAGAGTTTAAGATTAGGAAGATATTTTGGGTTTTGAGTAAAACCATGATATTCATTCTTTTCCTTCGTAATTTAGTTCACTGAGATGACAACCTAACCTAAAGACAAGAATCCAACTGCTGGGAAAAAAAAGCCTCTGATAGACAAGCTCCTTTCACACATTGCTTTGGATGCTCTCTTTACATCCTAGATGATGTTTTACATTGCAGCTCTGAGGTTTACTCAATCACTGCAGCTCTCAGTCCTCCCAGCAGGACTTTGCTATTGCTTCCAATTCAAACAAATAGATTACTGCAATCTACATTAACAGGATTAAATTACACTTGCCATGTTCACATTCTTTATCTCCTTCTCCTTGTTAACTGCCATTCTCACTAAGTATACTTTCTTCTCTGAAGACTGCAACAGTAATGGGCTTCAACTATGCTAGCTACCACTGCAAGCAGTTGGACATATAGAAGCAAAGCATCTGGAAGGAAAAAACAAGTCACATGTTTACCAATATAGTGTGAAACAGGTTCAATCTTCTGTTATTGTTGCGTGGACCTTACAAGTTGCTTGTCCTTTAGTATTAAGGAAAACATGGAAGTCAGGGATGAAATCTCCCATTGCAGATAAAAATGGAGGAATATTAGAAGACAATCACTTCTGCTTCAATTTACTAGCAAGAGCCTTTACTTATCAGCAGATGCTTCAGAAAAAAACAGAGCTATATTCAAAGAACAAGTACAATGGGTAATGCATTACATGACCCATGGAAGTCTGATGAGAAATTCTGACCCTGCATGGCACAGCCCTGTGGCATTGGGGAAAAAGCCTGAAACACCTTTCCAACCTAATAAGAAAGTCAGAATTCACTTTTAAATTTTAAATATTAAATATTAAAACACAAAGCCTATAAATGCAATAAACTGTTAAAGAACTTTTTAAGCAGTTAAAAAAAAAAACACAAATTCCCCACCACCACCACCATCCCCCAAACCCCACACTGTGGCACATTTTTTGGTGCTTTTGGTGTTTTATAGATATACACACACGTATGTCTACACATACACACATACGTGTACATATATGCCTAAAGAGATACTCTGAGTTCTACTAGCTACCAGCTGAAGACTGCACTTGGCAGAATCCTTAGTGCTTTGGACTGTTCAAGCAGCAAACCAATTCTCCAACACAATCTTCTGGTATCCTCAACATAAAAAGGACATGGAACTGTTGCGGGCAGTCCAGAGGAGGGCCACGAGGATTATCAAGGGACTGGAGCACCTCCTGTATGAAGACAGGCTGAGAAGGTTGGGGTTGTTCAGCCTGGAGAAGAGAAGGCTGCATGGAGACCTCATAGCAGCCTTCCAGTATTTGAAAGGGGCGTACAAGGATACTGGAGAGGGACTCTTCATTAGGGACTGTAGTAATCAGACAAAGGGTAATGGCTTCAAACTAAAACACGGGAAATTCGGGTCAGATATAAAGAAGTTCTTTACTGTGACAGTGGAGAGGCACTTGAACAAGTTGCCCAAAGAAATAGTAAATGCTCCACCCCTGGCAGGGATGTTCCATCTAGGCCAGGCTGGACAGAGCCTTGGGCAACATGGTCTATGGTGAGGCATCCCTGTCCATGGCAGTGAGGTTCTAACTCATTATCTTAATGTCTTTTCCAATCCAAACCATTATGTGATTCTGTGAATCACAGGCAAATAAATTCACACTGGGGAGAGTATGTCAATGTCCTTTTAGTGAGAGATTCTCAAAAGCAGCCAGCACCCTGTCACATCACCTCATAAAACAAGCTCATCCATACAGGCAATTATAAATCACTTGTGGTATGACCAATGAATTTCCAAACAAAGTCTTGTGTGTGCTGTTGTCAGTCTCTGTGCTGTTTTAAAAAGACCAGAAAGGAAAGCATACTGTGAGAGTTTATAGCTAGGAAAAGAAAACTCAAGTAGAACTGAACACTCAGAGAGAATCTGCATATATTCTCAGATGGATTCACATGTCCCAAGGAACTCAGTACTGCAGTCTTAATTCTGAAGCCCCTCTAAAATAAATCACTCTTTACCCCTTTTAGAAGCTCATATAATGTTCTTACTTACATTAGGTAAGAACATTACATTAGTGTTCTTAGCTGCATTACTAGCTATGCTAACAATTCCAGAATTCTGGTCTCTCAGAAATCACCTTTTATCTAATAATTCCAGAAGGCATCACCCTCAGCAAAGAAGAATTTGAGAGAAGTTAAGCTGTAGGTCACTTGAAAAGAGTTCTGTGTAAGGCACATTATCACTTTTCACAGTATGTTCCCTACATGACTGACATGTTAAAAGGAGGTGGAAGCAGGATAAATCCATGCAGGGTTTGAGGAAGGGAGGAAGATGGAACTCCTGTAGTCAGCAAATAAAGACAAGCTTGCTCTCACTTTCTGAGAGTGCTCAACCCACATCCTGTCAGATCAGGAAGTCTAAATATTATCCAAGTAATCCTAAATCATGAATGTAAAGAATGCATAGAAGGAAGTTTGTTGGCAGGTATTTTTCCATAGCTTTCTTCTGTGACATTTACCAAGTGTGACTATTTGGTTTGCAGGTCATTCCAGGAAGCAAAATTTCATTGAAGATCACACGTGCATCTCGCCTGACCCAGAATGACTTGATTTGGCAGGATTCTTACCTTTCTCTCTGTCACAAGCTGCTACACAGCTAAGGGACACATTTGAGAATGAGCCAGTACATGCTACAGAGAAAAAAAGAGATAACTCTTTTCTAATCCTGCCTCCTTTCAGCCCTCTGTGACCTCAGACCTTTGTCTAAATTCTTTTTTAAGCAGCTTGCCATGCCTGGGAATCTCCTATCAGTCTATTTCAGCATCTTATCATAACCCTCCTGTCTGACATCTGTTCCCAGTGTCCTACCCGATAATTTTCAGTCCTTTATAGAACTTGAAAGTTTTTCCACTGAAGGTGTGCAAAACTTTAAAATAGACAATAGGTCTCCCTCTCGCAAAGCAGCCCATTCACTCGCATCAAATTGCTGTCATTTAATCCCAGGACTTATCTTGACCCAGGGAACAGTTTATTCCTTTCATTGCTGCAACTACCTTTTTACATATGAGACTTAACCACTCCCCAGTCTCTCACCCCTCTAGACTAAAAGCAACCCCCTTTTCTTCAGTCTTCCCTGTAAGTCACGTTAGCTAGAACTCCAGTTTCTCACCTTGGCCTCTTTATTGAAGGTGGATTTTTCTCCCCAAAGTAACACTTTGTTCAGTGTTACAGTACTGAAGACACAGACATCACATGTTTCTGAAGTTAGGAGAAAACACTCAACCTTGGAAAAACCCTAGACTTGCTCTAAAACAGCATCATTCTTCAATGCTTTAGAGAGAGGAACTGCAACTGTTCTGGAAAGCCTGCCTTTCAGTTGGAAACAGAGCCTCAATTGAATCACCACAGAGAGGCTAAGAGAAACCACAAATGTGTGAGGACACAGAAGTCCTGCAATATGCCAAGATCACTACACTGGGAAAAGTAAGAATTCATAGCACAACTACACCGTAGGCTACGCAAGAGTCAAGAGACAGCCTTAAGGCTGCAGATGAATCAATAAAATGGGTAGGTTTAATAGGAAGTATTTACTTCAATACTAAACAGTGCTGGAAAAAACCCTAGTTGGTTCTTTTTCAGCAGCAGCACAAGTGGTAGGTTTTAAGTTATAACAACATAGATGACATTAGAAAATTATACTCCAGAAAACCCCAGTCAACTGCTTGTTTCAGATTCTTCGCTTTTACTGAGCTGCTGCAGGTTACAGAAGTTGCTAAATGAGCTATATAAGCCAGCCCACTTGCCATATGTCCCTTCCAAATTATTTAGCAGCATGGATTGCTGGAAACAGTTTCATCCAAGGCATGCAACCTTCTTCCACAGGCAGGTGGGAAATGGAAACAACCAGAGCCCTACCTACTTCCCTTCCAACACAAGTTACCATTTACTCCACAAAAAGTACCAAATGGTAAGATGGCATCCGTCCCATTTTGTTCCTCTGCTCAAAGAACAGCTAACAAAATAACACCAAAGTACTCAACACATATGTTAAGCACGACCTGATGATCAGAAACACATACAACATATGTCAATAAGTAATTATTTGTCAGTTAGAACCCAAAGTGTTGTCCTATGTGATTTTACAGAACCATGGCAGATATATTCATTCTATGGGTGACTACATAATTTACTACAAGCAGCAATTATCAGTTTTATGTTCCTTACAAATTGTCACTTCATTGCAACTTACAGAATCTTCTGGAGGTCTCTGAATCTTCCCCCAGTCCACAGATGGTCCCTTTTCTTGTAGGAATCTATGAAATAGCTTCTTAAATCCTTCCAGGTCGTTTTTAGTGTGCTACAAAGAAGAAATGCATTAGTTAATTCTGTTAATCAATGCTTATCTATTCAACCACAGAAGCATTTCTACAAACCTGATGTATAATCTATTCATAAGAGTAATTTTATCAGCACTGAAGCAGATTTGCTAAAATTTAGAGAAAAATTCTGAAAGATACCAAAAGCTCATTTCCACTAAGACTCAAGGTACAAAAGCAACTTGGACATCTAAAAGACAAGGCAAAATCATAACCACTAGAATTTGGCCCAATTTTTACAGTAAAAGCTTTACTCTCACTTTCTGTAACCCATTAAAGATTACACAGAAAACCTTTACTAACTAAAGGCAATTAAACATTTATAACTCTGTTATACAGTTAATAAAAACTGAGTCTATTTACACTGCACCCAGGCTACTCTTCCATCTAGGCCCAGAGCATATGCTGAAATTAAGGATCATTATATTCTATGATTTGTCTCCCTGCATAATATTTGCCTTTATCTCCTGCATCTAATTTCTCATGCTCTGAATTGCATCCACGTCATACTCCTTACCTCTAGCTCATTTGAAGGTGCGGTCGCAAGTATCTTATCAAGTTCCACTTTCATTGAATACTCCAGCTCTTGTCGAATGACTTCCTGAAACTGTGAAGTGCCAGCTTGCGACATTGCTTTGCTGAAATCTTACACAGAAATTATTAAAGGGTTAAAGGGAAAAGATGAAAAGTAGCTTATTTAGACTACAAACAGCCTTCAATTTTCTTTTAAAAATTAATAAACCCGTATAATCCAGCCTCATTTTATTACTGTGCTAGCACTCCATGAATCTAGGTTTTATTCTTGGTAATTTTGAGAACAGAACTTAAATTTGGGCTGAAAGAACAACAGTTCTTCTCTCAAAACTCAAAAAACTCTCAGAAGACCAATGATCCATCTCAAGAAGTGTTCATAATCCACAGCAGTACACTTTCTTTGCTAGAGAGCCGAGGAATTCACATCCTACTGCTGCAACACACTTTAGCAAGCAGAAGTGTGAAATAGCTTTTTACTAAAAAAGTTCTTTTATGTAGAACATTGTGATCAAGAGTATCCTGCTGCTCACACAAGCAAATAAAAACATATGCATTAATGATTTATACAGTGCACTTTCACACGATCTTCAGTTTGTTCCACTAAATTCCACTGTTACTTTATCATGTGAGCGTTTTCACACTCCAGCGTGTGTTTCAGTTACTAAGCAACACAGAAAATTAGTCTGTCTATCACTTCAGCATTTGTTTTGCTTCCGAAAGTGATAAGCTCCATGGAAGTGAAAAAGAGTTAATACACAAATGTTTTATACTGTAAAGTCCACATCACAGAAAGAAACGGGAGAGGACATGGCTATTTTCCAACAGAAAGTGTTTGAAGCGAGTGTGTTCTCCAAAGACATTCTGAGTATGTTCTCTAAAGACCTCAGTTAATTTAATTTCTGCCAAATCCCTTGAGTAATCACTTCTCGGCAACACAGAGAGTCATGTATTGCCAAATATAGCTGCATTTTAGAAACACCCTGAATACTAGTGCAAAAAGAGACAGGAGGAAACTTCGCAAGTGATCAGAGTGATACTGCCAGAAAATATTGTTAGAAGAGGAACCTGCATTTAAAGTTTACTGACTCAGAACATCCATTAAAAGGCTGTTGAACGTAAGAAAGCCAAAGGTAGATCATTTTAATACAATTTTGATTTTATTTCAGGTTTTCTAAGCAAAGTATTCCACAGCCTCAGCCTCAGTGACAGTATCTAATCCTTGCTTTGAGCCCACAGAAGCCATTTTCCTGACTGCACTGTTTTGCAGGTAGGGGAGGAGAAAAAAAAGACAGACAAGTGCTGCAGCGCACACAGCGTGTGAGGTGCAACACAGGGGAAACACCAGCTCAAGATGAACAGTGCAATGAACAATAGGTTCCTTTTTTTATTCAAATGCCTCATTTAGTAGAAAAGCAGGTAATAGTTGAAAGCCTGCTAGGCATATCTTTCCAGGTCAAGCATGTAAAACATGGGCAGGACAGCTCTTCATCAGGAAGCACTTCCTCCTACAGGAAAACAAGGAGGTCTACGCCAGCTTGGTAAGTTCATGCCAAACAGCTACAAGTACCGTCTTTTCATGCATGCATTTTGGGTTAATGCATACTGAAACATGGTTTAAACCTCCATAAAAATAACTGCTAGGAGATGTTTTCATATGTTTGTAATCCTCCTGGCAACATGTTGTAATATATGATTTCTGCTATAGCAACAACAGTGACCATTTCTCGCAGTTCATCAGTCTGTAAACCCTCTGAACCTCCCAATATGATGCAACACATCTCAAAAGAAACTCTGCAAATACCAAGTATCCAAAAGGGACCATTATTCATGCTGATAAATACACTGAGGCTAAGTAAGGCAGAGCCAGCTAGCAACTTCCCTGTGCGAGTAGGAAAATCCTGTTCACTCGTATTAGCCAAGACTTGTATCTACCAGATAAAAGCATTTAAAGATCAAGTAACATCACAAATCAAAAGAAAAAAAGCATCATAAAAGTAAATGTATGAGAATGTTTGCTTGGGGCCTTTTTATATATATTATTTATATATAAAAATATATAAAATACTGAAAATTCTCCCCAGCTTAATAAGCAAATGCTAAACACATTTGATCACCAATGTCCTCACAGAGAAGCAAAGCCAACCTGTTGCTCGTTCCAAGCATCAAGCAGAGCAGCCTGCTACATGAGACACTTCTTACCAAAGCCCAGCCTGCCAAAGCTACCAGAGCTGTCGGCTGCACCCTGCACTGGCAACAGGGAATATTTAGGGTTTATGTTGACCATTTAACAACTACTGCACCCACTCGTCTCCTCCAGATCCAACACGCCAGGGCATGGTTGCCTGAGGAAAGTATTATGAGTACTATTATTATTATTATTTTGGGGAAAGAAAGAGGTAGACATGGCTAGAGTCCATAAAAGCATGTGTTTGCCTGGTGCAGGAAAAGTATCTATTCTGCCTAAGTAAGAATTTGAATACTGTAACTAAGCAGCCAAGAGAAATAGCAACTCAAAGGGTTTCTGCTTTTATGGTGCCTCTGCAAGGCATTTTCAGCATTTATCTTAAGAGATGCCCACCAAAATTTGGACGGCATGACAATCTATGGCACTCTCTAAAGGTCCCCCAAAGCAACACCACGACAGCAGCATTAGCACATCCACTCTAAATGAACAAGCTCAGTACTGGTTATTCCCATGTTGCTGTCCCTCAGATTTTTTGGGAAGAGCCTGGTACTCATGCATGACAAGTGCAGTCCTTCAACAGGAGCTAATGTTAAATTTAACAGCCTGGGCAAAGGTTGATTTCCCTATTCACCCCAGCAGGAATGAGGAAGTAGAAGGGCCAGTGCAACTGCATATCTGAAAGCAGTTATTTCCTACAGGCAAGGAAAATTTCCTAAGGCTTAATGAAAAGTAGTTATTGTGCCTCCGAAAGTCAGATGGGAGGCAGAGGTGTTGGGTAATTGCAGGAAGAGATTTCCAAGGGTACATGCAGACATAAACTCACTAATTACTTTTAAAAAGAAATGATTCTTTCAAGGTATTTTGCAACCAATGCCTCAGATTTCAGCCCAAGCCCACTTTTACACGATCAGTGTTCTTGAACACTCATCAGAAGGAAGAAAAGGGTGGGATAAGGTAGTGAAAGACTCTTGGGGAACTAGCCCATGCAGGCAATTAGCACAGAAGAGCACAACTAAATACCTGAGGCTTCAGAAACTGAGCTGTGCAAAAGTGACCACCCAGGATATCTTATTTTAATGTCTTTGGTAGAAACAGCTTCCTCAGGTAGTAGACAAAGTGAAGCTCTTTCACCAAGCTCACAGTGGTGTCCAACAAGTGGAGAGTTTCACTCAAACCCTCCTGCCCCCACTGTTATTTCTAGCCTGCTTTTGTGCTCTGCTCTCACTGCTAACCTGGCCCCTGCCCTCACAGCATATGGCTGAGAATTTATGGTTTATGATACAGAACTGACATATGAGAAGACAAAATATGATAAACCAGATCAAGCTAATAAAAAGGAGGTCTTTGTACACTGTCAGAAACAAAATAAGGGACAGAGGTCCTAAGGAAAACTGCACAAGAACAGAACAGCAGTGACCCCTTACTTAAGGGTCTGAGCATATTTCCTCCTCTCATTCTATATTAAAAGCAGAGGATGCATTAAAATTGAACAGTTTTGTTCATTAATTCACTCTGAAGAGAAGTTCACTGCCTTGGTACTCAGTATACAAGGACCCAGTAGAGGAGGGAGTCATGGGACACGTCATGCAAGAAGTCCCCTCTCTCATGGAAAAAAACAGGAATCTTTTGGACTGAGGGTTATCAATTATCATTGCTTTCGCAATACAAGTCAGTACACAGAAAGACTGCAGCAGAATATGACTTAGGTCTCCTTGGAGCCAGAATACTTGTATAAAAATCAGGAAGGGTGGCCAGTAAGTTATAACACTCAGCTGAACTTTATGCTGAGGGTACAGAGTGAATGCCTTTACTTCCACCAACTCCCCTGAAAAGTTCAACGAAACTTTATCCTTGATGAGGGTAAACATCTCTCCTTACTCACACTATAATGTGCAATGATAAGAAACAGTAGTTTGTTTGATTTTGTAGAACTGAACATACCCACTCAACCTTTTCAAACATTTTTCTTCTCCTACTACTAGAGTCAGCATTTGACAACATATGTTGGACTGAAGCACATATGAAGCAAAACCTAAATGTGCTCTCCCCTTAACAGATGAGCATGTTAGCCTGAGCTAACTCAGAAGTCTACAGCCTAGGAAGCCACTCCTGCCAGCTGCACACACCAAGAGTTTAGGTGTTGCAGTCAAACACAGCTGGATTCCTCAGTCTAGCAGCTGATCCTCATGCTAAATATATCAGTTGACACTGGCAACACGTTTTAGTACTATGAACCTGAAAAGAGAGTATCTAAATGGCAAGTACTTTTGTAAAACGCTTCTATGATTGTCAAGTCTCTGGTAATATTTTAAAATCTGGTGATGATCTTTTTATAGGTCTCTCCAGCTTTCAGTTTCATAAATAATACCACTTGCCTGCAAGATGGCCACCTTCAGCAGTAGGCTGAGACAAGCCAACTCCATGTAGAAAGAACAATTTCAATGTAGCTTCCTAACGTGTTTGACTGCAAGAAGGGGCTTATCTTGGTAACTTTCAGAGCTGTTGACTGTTGAGCAACCCGGCTCAAACACTTCCCCCCTTCAGCTCTCTGCATTTTGCCCAGGTGCTACAGGACATTTGCAGACAGTCAATGCATTTACACACCAGGTTTGAACTGTCCTAGACATCCACTGGGAGAGAGACAGCGATTTCCCAGAGCCTGCCAATACCCCTGGTTGTCTGCAGTGTCCAAGTTTGCATAGCAAAAGACCTGCTCATGTTCCTTCTATGGGCAACACTACATTTGTTGATAGGCCTGCATGGATTTCTATTAGGGAAACCTACAGGCACGGATTTCATTACAAAAAGCACACAAGCACCATCAGGAACACGGGAAAGCAGGGGAAGAAAACTGCCAAAGCAATGCACCAAAGTCGCTTTTCTTCCCAAAATGACCTCTTGTGGGCTGGTTCCCCGTTTCGCAATAAAGGAATCTGAAACTCTGACCACGTACACACACGCTCACACATGGGGAGAGTAAAGGAGAGCACCGGAGCCTACCGGGATCAGAAAACGCCGAAATACACTCTGAAAAGAAGTGAATACGTTCGTCCCCAGCGCTCTCTCACCCTCAAGTTTAACAGATCGCTTAGCAGAGAGGGGGGATTTGTGCTTGCAAGACACCCTCCCCCCCAGATCCCACCGGTGCACCGGCACTGGATAACAGCCTCGCCGCTACAATCGCCTGGTTGCACCGTGTGGCTCTACCGCACCAGAGAGCCAGGCATCCAACCGAGCCCAGCAGAGGCCCCGCTGCTAACCAGCAAATAACACTTGGAGCAAGCCCTGCACATCGCTGCTCGGCAGCCGATCGCGCCGCTACACCTATCCCTGCCTGAGCTCTACGGCAATAAGTGAGGGGAAAAACCTAGAGCTCTAAATACACACGACTGAAGAGTCAATAAATACATACATTACAACGCAAGCCAGCTTACCTTTCGCAAAAGCCGACATTTTCGCTCTTTAGTAAAACAAACACTTTGCCCTTATAAATACAGAGTGACCTGCTTCAGGGCTTTTTTGCCCCAAGGCTGATGCGGGAGGGCGCGCTGCCGCCCCGAGCCCCTGCGGAGCCCGGCCGCCGGCGGTCCGGCTGCTGCGCGGCGGGGAGGCGGCAGAGACGGTAGCCCCGGTGGCGGCGGCGGCGGCAGCAGCCAGCCAGCCAGCCAGCCAGCCAGCCCTCCCTCCCTCCCTCCCTCCCTCCCGCCCGCCGCGCTGGCCCCTCCGCCGAGCTCTCCCTCCCGGGCCGGCGGGCGGGAGGCAACCCCCGAGGAATTTAAATTTCATCAATGAAAGAGGCGGACCCGCCGCGCCCCGGGTTTCGCCACCCCCGACCCTCCCCTCCTCTCTCCTCCCTGCCGGGCTGGGCCGCCCGCCTCCCCGGGGCTCCCCGCACGGCTCCTCCCCGCTCCCGGACGGGACAGGACGGGACAGGCCGGGCCGTGTGCCCCATGCGGCCGTTAGGCCTGAGGGCGGCCCCGCCTCTCCTTCAGGCAGCGGGAGGGCCCTGAAGGGCCTGCCCTCGCTGCTGCCGCTCCCTCGCGCCACACCGGGGAGGGGATGGGGGCGTGGGGGGGGAGTGCGCCGGTCCCACCGTACCCACCTCGTCGCTGCCGGCACCGCGAGCGGCGGGGGGCGGGGCGGCGGAGCGGAGACCCCCCTTTTCCCTCCCCCCTCCCCCTCCGGCCAGGGCGGGGTCCCGGAGCTTTCCCGGCGGGACACGCGCGGCAGAGGCGGCGGAAGTGGGCGGAGCGGCGGTGGTGGGGTAGGCGGGGTTCGGTTCGGGCTCGGCTCGGCTCGGGCTCGGCTCAGTTCGGTTCGGGCTCGGTTCGGCTCGGTTCGGTTCGGTTCGCGGTTCAGCGCTGTTGTACTTCACGCCACTGCTGCGCCGAGGTCCTCCCGCCCCACGAGGGACCCGTGGATGTGAATCGCGGTGGTTGTCCTACCGCGACATCCGCGGTCCAGGGATGGAAGCTTCGAAAAATGGGGCTTGTAGGCGAGGTGAAGGGAAATTCAGTGCCTGGTGTGTGCAATAACTCTGATTTATCAAGGTTAGCCTTGGGTCTTTTGGTTCTGGCTGCTCTCAGCATGGAGGTACCACGCTGGTGGAGCATCCTTAGCGAGCAAGGAGGTGCTGGAGGCCAAGCACCGCTTCTGGACTCACCGTAATTTCCCTCTTGGTTTAATATTTTGCCTATTTTTGCTTTAAGATGCCTTTCAAGGTGCTGACACCCAGTAATGGCAGGAAAGCCCGTGCCCACCATGACCACTCACAGGTAGACAACAGCACCCTGGTTTTGTATGAGTGGGCACTAAACAACAGCACAGTCCAGGGTCCAAAAGGGCTGGGAGCAGATAGGAACTCCGGGCTTGAGAAAGTGGGATCAGCAGCTTTGCTGATGAGTGTTAAGGTGCGATAGGGCCAAGGCAGCTCCATGCCAGAGCATTGCCCTGCAGCAGCACCTGCACAAAGGCAGTGCCCTGGTGCTCCTCTGCAGCCCAGCACACTGGTCCAAGCCCACCTTCACTGGTGGTGTGGGTATGCATGCCCAGCTCTGTTGTGTTTTGGGGGATGCAGGGGTGCTCCATCCCACCTGCCAGCTCTACATGGACTTATGCTGTGGAGATTATTTTCTCCTGTGCTCACATGAGACCCCACCTGCAGTACTGCATCAGGCTCTGGGGTCCCCAACACAAGAGGGACATGGACCTGCTGATGCAAGTCCAGAAGAGGCTATGAAGATGATTGGGGGACTGGAGCAGGCAGGCTGAGAGACCTAGGGTTGTTCAGCCTGGAAAAGAGAAGGCTGAGGCAGTCAGTTTGTTTTGGGATGATGGTTCCCATCTGGATATGCCCATTTCTTTCAGCTTTAAAGAAAAACAGAAATGCAGAGACTTAAAGTGCTGAATGAATTTTATATTCACTTGACCTGGGAGCATCCCTGTGCACTTTGCACTGTCAGATGGGTTCAGCAGCTCCCTGCATGCTTCCCATCAAGGAAGATGTACCTCTTCTGCCCTAGATGTATCGCAGGACTTCAGCAAAGTCTTGATCCTTNCACTTTGCACTGTCAGATGGGTTCAGCAGCTCCCTGCATGCTTCCCATCAAGGAAGATGTACCTCTTCTGCCCTAGATGTATCGCAGGGAAAGTCCTTGATTTAATCCAGGACTTCANGAGACTTAAAGTGCTGAATGAATTTTATATTCACTTGACCTGGGAGCATCCCTGTGCACTTTGCACTGTCAGATGGGTTCAGCAGCTCCCTGCATGCTTCCCATCAAGGAAGATGTACCTCTTCTGCCCTAGATGTATCGCAGGACTTCAGCAAAGTCTTGATCCTTCTTTCCAGACAATGGTGGGAACTTGCTGTTACTTTAAATGCATGAGTAGCCCCACAACCAGGACCTGCAAGCCAAAAATGCAAGCTAGATAATCTCCAAGTAGCACCGCAACAACTCTTTTACAGTCATCCTTTTACAAGATAATTACAGACATAACTTACAGGGTAATAAACAGGGATAACTTCTAATCTGCCTGCAACAGATCTAATGCCAGTAACCTGTCTCAGTGTGGTGGAACCAGAAAAAACCCTCCTTCCTTCACCGAGCTTCCTGGAATTAAGGCAAATATCAAGAGTGAGCAACGAGGGTGTTGGTCAGGTCACTGTGTCACTTGGGCTGTGCAACATGGTTCCATGGCCTTATTTTTACTAAACACATTGCCCAAGAGCTAGATAAAATGAGAGAGGCTTTTCTCAAGGACATATGCAAGCGGATGCATGCAGCCTCCTGATGTCACTGCTCCCAGGAACTCCAATGCGGCATGCACAGGGAGCGACATGCTGGCAGCTCATTCATTTTCACTGACATTTTGGGTTAAGCAGCCGTAGAAATAACAACAACAGGAGGTGAAATGGCCCGAATGAAAACTAAGCTTTTGCTCCCCTTGTGCCTGATGTCACCCGTCTCACCCAGGGATTCAGCATCCTCCAGGAACATTGTAGGATGCCTGTCACTAATGTAACAGGAGCAACGGGAGAAAGGCACCAAACACAAACCAACCACCTGGTTTCTTGTGCCTCATAAATAAAACACTTTGTAAATGCACCTCATAAATAAAATAAATACAATAATACTGATTTCCTTTGGTTTCATCAACCAAGAAGCTGACACCAATGCAAGATGCTGCCAGAAGAGCTGGTCCCATCCTGTGGCTCAGGTTTTAGCTTTTGGATGGGCTCATTTCTGGTAAGCAAGTGGGTGGTGACATGAGAGGTAAAAAAGCTACTCTGGCTTTCTCCCTTCATCTCCCACTCATTTATTTCTTCCTTATCTCTCCCTATTGAGTTTCCCACTAGGGACATTTATTTTCTCTCTATCCTCTGTCTGGTTTTAAGCCACTTCATTTATTGTGAATTAACTGACTCACCCGAGCTGAGCAGGGTCAACAGATAATGGAAATCAGTGTTTATGGGGTAAAAGACAGAGCAAATGCCAGGGAAACATGGGCAGGAGGTGCTTGAATAAAAGCCAAGACGCGAAGACAAGGGATAATAGAAACAAGTTAGTTTTTAGATTCTCCAGATCAATAGCAACCAGATGCTTTACAGCCATTTCTCCTTTAAGCTGAACGGTCATGTCCCAGGTTTCTTTTTTCCCTGCATCCCCAGCTCCAGCAAGCAGGAGGGGGGAGACCCTTTCCCCATCATGCACTAGCCCTTCTCCCCAGGACCCCTACTAAGGCCGTTTCAGAGCAGGGGCTTGAGCCTAATCTATGGTATAAGGGTAGAGTTGGAATAGCCTGAGGGCTTGGCTCTGCCAGGAGAGTATCTTAGCTGCCTTGTCAGGGCCTTGGGTGCACCCAGGACTAAGAAAATAGGGGTGAAAGTTGCAAAATTTAGTATATTTCCTAATTTTATAGGTCTGCCCTTCTTCTGAAATGGTCTACTGCCAGTTTTGTGCCCCCTGGCTCTTGCACTTAGTAAAAGCACCCTTAATATCCATGGGTATGTGTGTATATTAAAAAATACATACCTATATATTATATATATAGTATATTTTCTATGTTATATAAATATATATTTACATATTCCTCTCTAATATAAACATACATAGATAAATCAAATTAATTACAAATATATATTTATACTATATACATGTAATCTCAGGAGATGCACCTGGGTGTCCAGCAAAGCAGACATGTTACACACATGGATCCCCAAGGATGTGTGTGTATATATATGGGTTTTTGTATATACATATATATTTGTAGTTATCATATGACTATGCGTTACTGTGTATATATTACTATACATAGTTCTACATAGTCCAATAGATTTTTTACATTTTTATATATTGTATAAATATATGTTTACTATAAATGTGTATATATAAATACATATTTAATATCTATACCTGTGAGGTACATAGAATACATGTCATTATATATAGCAATATATTAATATATTAATATATATTTAGGCTTTGGTTTGTTTGAGGTCTTTTAAATCAGGTTTTTGTCAGGAAGGGGCAGTGAGTGGCTGTGAATCCACCTCCCGACCCCCTTGCTGAGGCGCATGGGGCACTCCCTGCCTGAGCTCCACCACCTCCTGCCTGTCCAGACAGCACAAACAGCTCCTGACAGATTCCCAGGGTGCCCTGGTGCTCGTTCCCTGTGGCCAATACCCATTTGCAGGGTGTCATAAGCGAGAAGAGGCTCATCAGCGAGCACCATTGGTCCCACTCCAGTTGCCCCTTCAAACCACCTCTGCTGGCTGGGGAGCAGCGAGTTAAAACACAAGCCGGGGAGGATGTAAAGCATTGTATTACAAACGTAATAGCCCAAACAGTTCACAGCTTTAAAATCACATCATTATAGAGCACCCTCCTTGGGCTCCGATCTGCAATACTCCAGGACTCCAACACAGGGTGCAGGAACCTGTGACTACGTTCTTCCATAATCTTTCCCAAGTGGTTAAAAAGGCATAAAAAGCCATGGTCTATAGCCAGCAGTGTAAGGCTGCTCCAACAGTGAAGCAGGTGGAGCTGAGCAAGGGCTGCATGAGCAGGGTATGGATGGGGATACCCATATGGATGGTGATACCTGTTGGCAGGGCTGAGCATCCTGTGAAAACTGTTGAGGTGCTTTAGCTGATCATTGTGGGGGCTTTTTCTTTTCATTTTATATTAAAAAATAAAATAAAATATATTTTAAATTTAAGTTCTTCATCTTTTTCTCTCTCTTTCTTTTACATGTTTAAAGCCAGGACACACAGCACACCTTTGGGGCAACAGCTGAAAGCCACTGGATCAGAAACAAGCCTGGTTACACCCAAAAATCTCCTGTTAGTATTGGCAGGGTCTGTCTGGAGGTTTTGGGCATTGACACTCGGAGCACTCTTGGACAGCATTCTTGTGAAGCAGCAAACCAGCATGCAACAGAGGCAGCAAGGGCAGGGTCTCCTGGTTTTGAGGGAGTTTAGTGGCAGTGGGAATGGCTGGAACTGCTCAGGAGTCATAAGGTAATGGGGGTTATTTTGTCCACAAATAGACTGGAATAATTCAGCATCTATTTTTAACTTCCTTCTTGCAGTAATTCAACATCACCTGGTGCCTTATGTCATGTCAGCATGCAAACAGCATGCACATAACTCCTGATGCAAAGCTTGTGAGTGAGCTTTGTTTGGCATAATGAAGCCCTTTCTGGTCTGGAGATGTTTGTGTGGCAGAGGAGAAGGCAGGGTTTCTGTATGTCCTGGCCCATGAGCTGCTTTTCCAGACACTGGAAGACTTTCTTCTGACTTTTCATGGGAAACAAGGACAAGCCCTTGTGGCAAATGACAGATGAGTCTTGTCCTCACCACCACCCAGTCATCACTATGTCACATATGACCCAGGTCTATTCCCACCACTGTAATTAGGGGTAAATCAGGTGTCAGCTCACCCTGTTGGACACGGCCGTATTAATTGCTGGCATGGTGCTCTTCCTTTCAGGGCTGAAAGCCAAGCACTGGGGAGATGGGAGGAAAACAGCTTGTTACAGCCACAGCAGGCTGAGAGCCTTCCCCCTCCGTGCTTGACGCTGGACCCAGGATCTAGCTCAGACAAGGTGGCTGTGGTTGTACATCTGTGTGCCCACTTACAGATCCCAGGTGGAAAATGCCTCTCAGTGAGTCCCACCAATGATCCCTAGCTGCCCCACTGAGGTTCTCTGGGGATGCTAACATCAAAACATCCTACTTTGGGGTTGTAGGTGAAGCCACGAGACAAGGAGGCTCTGTTGAAGAGGCACCAGAACTGAGCTGTTGGTATTTGCATGCTGGGAAGACAGATGCAACAGGGAGGCAAAACAGACTCCTTCAAGTATCAGGATGGGGAGGAGCAGAGGAGGCAGCAACCTCTTTGCCCTGAGTCCACACTTGATGGCTATAGCTTCTTCCTTCACACTAGCAGACCTACTCCAGGGGTGCAGGAGCAAGATGCACAAACCTCAGCACTCATCCAGGATGGGAAATTACAGGGATGTGCTACCAACTGGCTTCCCACCAAATGTCCCATCCAGAAAGGTGACCTTTTCTTGTCCAAATTAGCACATTTTTAATATTTATGATGTTTCTGAGGGAAAACGAAGCCATGTTCACAAGCCCATGCCCAGCAGCATGATGGAGTTTGTCCCAGTGAGGAAATGGTGCTCTTCAGGCAACTCCTAGTCCTGCAATGCTGCAAAATCAACCAGAGGACCAACCCCAGTGGTCCAAGTGGCCCTTTTTTCCCCATGAACTGCATAAAATAAATCAATTTGCATTTTATTTCTTGGCTGTGACAAGCAGTACCTTACTGATAGATCACTCCTTCCCTGGCATGTTCAGGATTATATCCACCACTACTGGGGTAAAGTACAAAATATCACCCATTTTCAAGCAGATAACAAATTCTCCAGGCCATCTGATCTTTTCTGGGCCCCTGTGATTTGACTAGAGGAAGCATATCCCATGATGGTAGTGCTGCCAAGCACCCAGGGGATGGAGCAGCACCAAGGGCCAATGGTGAGCTCTGGGTTTCCAGCTGTGCCATGTCCTCAGGTGCTGCCTTGAGACCCACTGGTTTGCTTTGTATATAGTGGGCTGCAGGTCGGAGTGACAGCGTTGGGAAGACCCAACATGACCAAAGCAGCTGCATCCCAAAACTTAATTGGTAACATGAGGCTTCCCAACAGCCCAATGCCTCTCCACAGCTGCTTCTCATAGACACAACATGTGGTGCAAATGCCACCTTCGTGAGGTCACACTGCAGTAATTCCATGGAGGAGGAATGAGGCATCCCCATGGAAATTTGGCAGGCTTGTGCTGGAGCAAGAGCCAGGATGGCCTCAAGCCTGGAGCCACGGCTCAGTGAGGATGTCCTGCCCCTGGGAGGAATCTGCACGGAACGTGTGGTCCATTTGGGGCCCCAATGTCGGTTCAGGTGCTTATGTTTAAGGAGATGTAGGAGGAAGGCAAGAAACACCAGCTGCTAACCCATCTCAAATAATGGGATTGTTACTGTTGACATTGCTTTCATTTTGGTTTAGTTTTAGATCTTCACATTTTGGGCACATTCTCTGAAGATTAAGTCTATAATAGAAATAATGTACTCATTGATGCAAATGAGCATGTTTCTCATCTCTGTCATGTCTTTCATTTCAAAGCTAAGTCATCCACTGCCAGGCAAGCTCCCTGGAGCCCCTGGGACATGCTTGCGAGGATTTTTGTGGCAGGACAGTGACTCCCCACAAATCCTGCTGTGCTCTTTACCCCTTCCCCAGTGGAAATGAGTGGATTTTACCCTTCGAGTTCTTGCCTGCTCTGCACCGGACTCCCCTGCTCTGTCTGTGCTGAAACAATTCTTTTTCACAGACTCTCCCTTAAATGAGTGCTTAGTAAATCCCTTTAATTAAGGCCATGTTTGCTTCCCTTCCTTAGTTACAGAGGGACAAAAGACTTCAGCTGGAACCCCTGCTTAAATATTTTCTCAACAGTACTAAATAGTCATGGAGAAGACAGAAGAAATGTCAGAAAACCATTTATTTCCAGTGCCCAAACCACCACATATTGTTACCATGTTGTTTTGGTGGCAAAGCCAGAGTTGTATTTCAATGACATATCAGAGCTGCTCAGGCTTTGCTGGTGCCAGCACAAATCATCTTGGAACACCATCAGCCACCATCCTTTCTACCCAAGCTTCCGCTCAAGGGGGTTAAAATTTGCCCACAGTATTGTTCTTTAAATGTTGGATGACAACTCTGTTGGACAATGAATCTGTTGATGGTAAATCATGATTACTGTGGTTCAGCCATTTTCAAGGGGATGGTGACCAAAGCACAACTCATTCCTTCAACCCTGGAGGCTTCCTTGAGGCAATCATGGCCTGTCCTGGTGGGGCAGGCAGTGGCTGTAGAACACAGCACCAGCAAAGAAAGGGCTGCAGGGGGGCCAGCAAGCAAACTATAGAGGGAGTCCCTTCTTTGAATGAAAGCCTATAGGAGGTCTCCACCAAAAATCATAGAATCATGAAGTCATAGAACAGAACAATTTAGGTTGGAAGGGACCTTAAAGCTCATCCAGTACCAACCCCTGCCATGGGCAGGGATACCTTCCACTAGACCAGGTTGCTGAAAGCCCTGGCCAACCTGGCCAACCTGGCTGGTATGGGTGAGACTAAGCCATGGTTGAATCTCAAAATATCTTGAACATGACAGCCCCTCTCCAGAGAAGGTATTTCCCACTTCTCGATCAGGAATAGTGCCTGAAGGCTTGTCTGTGCTGCCCACAGCTGGGCAGTGAGGGAGGGGATGGCTGCACCCTGCTTGCCAGGCAGCTTTGTGACCTGGGAGGGCACCAGCGCTGCTGGAGGGGAGCAGTGCAGTGTTTTGCCATTGATCCTTCACCACACAGTGATGTTTCTTCAGCAAAAGTGCATGGTGCCCATGCACACGGGTTTTGACTTTCCACAGCACTCCCAAGTGACTTGCTGCCTAAGGTAGCAGGTGAGTAAGAGGCAGTAAAACCCAGACAGGCACAAATTAGGTTTGTGCTCCAGTTCCCATCCTCCTTGGTGGGGGAAGCCTGTCTCAGCAGGTCTTCCTCACTTGTTTGCAGCAGAACCTCTGGCAGCTTGAAGGAAGCATTGCAAGAGGCCTCTCTAAAGGTGTCCACACTTCCACCACCCAAATTCAGAAGCGGGTGTCCATAAGGAAGTCCTTATAGAGGCTGTATTTGCAGGATAGCAACGAGCACTAAATCCCAAGGTCCTGGCTAAGCTTCTTACCCAGCAGTGAAACTGTGCTTTGAGTGCAGCCACGAAGGATGAAACATCACAGACATAAAGCCAGACCTTTCTGTCCTGGGTACATTTTCATGGTGGGGGGTTCCTAATATCTTCAATCCTGATCAAGTTGCTGCTGGAGTTGGCACACAACAAGCCCAGAAGTGTTCTTTGATCCAAAAAGCCCCTTGTCAAGGGAAGCACAATGAGTGATTCCTAGGTATCATTGTTCAGCACCTCAGAAATAGAGGGCAGGAGACAAAGCAGGTCTCTGAATGAGTGACTGCTGGATGAAATGGGGCTAGTTAGGAGTGTGAGTGAACAACCTCTGCCGGGCATCAGAGAGGCCAGACAGCCTGAAGGACAGGAATTCAAGCTGCCTTGGGCTATGCTTATTACTGGGAGTATATAATGGGATGTGCTCCAGCTATTGCCTCATCAACAGCTGCTGGAAGCCAACAGCATTTCCTATTCTGCAATTGGGTTTTGCTCATACAAAAACAGGAGCTTCAAAGCCAAGCTTCCCACCTCAACCACATCTGATCTCTCCAAGAACACTTCCACTTTTTTTTCCCTAGTTTTCTAAACTATGGGGTGAAACATGAGCAAGTTTAATCTTCTACTACATGACTTCACCAGAGAAATCCAGTAACAGCCAGAAATGTTTTACAAGCTTATCAAAGGCAATAAATGTTCTCTGCTCAAGTAAAGAGGCATTTACATGAATTTGACTATTCCAGTGGAAGACCAGCTCTACAACACAGGCAGTTTCTTTCTCCTAAGCTTCCCAGCTTTATCTGTAGCTATGGAAAATGACCTTATGTGCCACCAAGGCACACCAAGGCTGTGGAGAGACTGCAATGGGACTGCTGCATCACAGGGCAGCAAGGAGCAGGCAGTAACAAGGGGCCCTCACTGAATGCAAATTGCACAGAGGAGCCAAATCCTGCAGCTTTCAGTTAAAAAAGCTTGGAAACCAACTCGTTAGGAAGGGCAAACCACAGGGCTTGTGGGGCTGCCAGCTGGAAGCCTCAAATAAGGAAAGCAACAAGTTGATTTACTGTGATGGTGAATGCTCTGGGCCACATCTCTGTGTTAGCAGTGAGGGAACGGTGCTGTTGTCTTTGTCGGCGGCACAGATTTGACTGCTGCTGGGCCAGGCAGTAGCTGAAAGCACTCTATATGAATTCTATGCATATATGACCAAGCTAGCCTGACATTTGTCATCTCTTGCATTGCCACACTGGGCTGTAAGGCAGGCATTGTCATTCTGACTGTTCAAGAAGTTTGGGACTGAAAACAAGAATTAGAAAATAAAACAATTTAAGGGGAAATAGGCAGAAAAAATAATCAAGACCAGAAGGGTGCATGGCCATGCAAGACATCAAACTGTCAGGTCCTGCCTCCCCAAGGGATGCACTGGTTTTGCTTGATGCTATTCCCTCTGGATCTGGAGCTCCAGGTGCTGCTCCACAGCCAACCAGCTCCTTGGCTGGTGGCACCTCTGCCCAGCCCAGTGGATGTGCCAGATTGTCCTTGCCCTCTGTCCCAATGGCAATGCAAAGGTTGCTCTGCTCCAGCAGCTCCATGACATTGCCAAACCCTGCCTCCGGCTGCAGAGCCACCACCTTGCCTGGTCACGGCCACTGGCTCCCTGCTCACAGGTGGTTTGTCCTTTGCCAGTTCCAGCTATGTGGAATGCAGTGGGGTGCTGTGGTCCCCCCAGACACAAGGATCCATGTGTCAGAGCTCATCACCTGCAGGACAGAGGTCCCACAAGCCAGCAGGGCAAAGCAAGAGCCTCTTAAAGCAGCCTGCAGGGCTTCTGGAGCACTATCCCATGCTCTTGTTTGGCCAGGGTCCCTCTTTTAGGGCTCTCCTAACACTTCCCTGTCAGTGCTCAAGGCCAATGGGATGGACAGGGACTGGGAGCAACCTGCTCTAGTGGAAGGGGTCCCTGCCTGTGGCAGGGGGTTTGGAACTTGATGACCTTTAAGGTCCCTTCCAACCTATTCTGTGATTTCATGATTCTATGATTCACCCATGAGGACTGCAGTTATTACAGCAAGCATGTTATTTATGAGAAGTGAGAGCATGCAGAACCCACAAGCAGCTTGTAACCCTGTGCAGTACCTCATGGATGTTCTACATGGTCCTGCATGACCAACACTGCAATGTCTGCACTGCAAGGCTTAGCACAGCAATGTCTTTGATCCAACAAACCACTTTTTACCTGCTTATCGTAGGGCTCAGCAGCAGAGGACCTTGCAATGGGCATTAAAATGCTAAATACCCAAGCAACCAACACCGTGGGGACTGTGCTGTACTTTATCAGCTTCTGAGGTCTCTCCCAGCAGCATCATCTCTGTGTGTTGGCTGCAGCCCTGTGGGACAGCAGATTTCACCCAAGTGGCTGGGAGGTGGAGACACAAAGCTTCACACGGCCAGGAACACAACAACTTGCCAGGAAATAAGCACAGGACTTATTTTCCTGGAGACAGGAATTTGATGAGATCAGCTCATGAATTCAGCTGAAGGCACAGGGTAACTTTCACCTTTTTTAGAGGCCCAGAAGGTTGGAAGCTCCCCTAAACTTTAATGAGGTACTTCCATAAAACCATGAGTTTTCAACCAAGCTGTTGAAAAGCAAATTATAGCCATTTATGGGGACTCGAGAAACTCCAGCAGTTATTCACTCAACCAGAGCTGGCACAGCAGCCTTCCCTTCATGGCATTGTCCCCTTTGTCAAGAACTTCCTCCTTTCTCTTGTCAGGTTTTAATTCGGTTTGCCCAGGATGGGCAAATTTTCCTTCCTACTTCTCTGAGGACCATCCTGGAGCCAGATTCAGCTGAGCAGGGAGCCCGGGTCACCAACTGAGCAGTGGTTATGGGGAAACCATGATCCTCAGCAAACCAAGGTTTCACTTGAAGCATCCCAAAGGGGGATGTAACAGGTGGCATCCAGAGATCCTGGCCTCTTGGCAATTGGATCCTTTAAAGCTAATTTAGAGAGATTCCTGTTTTGGTCAGAGGAGAGGCAGATGTGGCTTTTGGACATATCAAATGGATTTACAGTGCTGCTAATGAGACCTGGGGAGAGGGTGAATCTCTTTGCTGCTTGGCTCTCCTATAAAATAGTTTCAAAAGGCACAACACCTCTCAGCCTTTCCACAGGTAAGAAAGGAAATCTGGCATGTCACCTTCAGGCTTTGTCTACAGGGCTGAGTCATTACTGCAGCTAATTACAGACTTCAAGCTGATTATGAGGACTGCAATAAGTGGAGATATAAAATCTCTAGGCCTGATACTCCTTAATACAAAAGCCACTCTACGCTGTCTCCTGGCCTTAAAATGCCCCTGGATGATGTAAAGTGCTCTTAGAGCAAATAGGATGAGTCCGCCTGCATTTGGAGAGAGCGGCACACATCACAGACCACCAGCATCCGAGGCTGATGGGACTCTCAAAGGTCCTATCTCCCCCCAAGTGAGATGAAAGCATCTTTCTGGTCACAGAGAGTCAGGTCTTTCACAAGAGATAAAAATTAAAAACATATATCGAGGCAACTACCTAAAGAGCTGACTGGTATTGATCCAATAAAAGCAGAACAAAAACTTGCCAAGTCCATTTGTGGGTACCTCTAGGGGTATCATAAGACCTTAACAAGTCAGTAAAGCTCCTTTCTGGATCGATTCTTCCAGGACTTCCATGGCTGGATGCTCCCTAAACTTTATGTGCATTTTAAACTCTTCATAAGCCTGAAGAGAAAAGCTCAACTTTTCTGTATTAATGATACAGAAAAAGGAAAAGGGCTTCCTATGTTGTTTCAAAATAACACAAAGCAATAGATATCAGCCTATTCTCTATAGAACAACTTTTGAACCAATAGCACCAGCGATGCACAATGTTTCTGTAGACTGGAGGTGATCATTTGAGAGAAAGGCGCTTGCATCCAACAGAGAAGAACCAACTTCCCCAAAGCAGAGAGGACCCTGCCAGCCCAGCAGCCTGACAGCTGCTCCATATCCATCGATAGGGTCCTCCCAGAAGCTGCCGGTGATGCATCCCAGGGTGGAAGACCAGGCACAGGGCTGTAACCTTGGCATAGAAAGGAAGTTGCAAGGGGAAGCCTTATCTGTGACCTAAGCACAGCTCCAAAAATACAATAGTCATGAGACCCACGATCCTGGTCACCAGGTGTAAGGTTACCGCCGCGGTGACATTTGGATTACATCATCCATCATGGCTTCGAGTCAGCAGATATGTGCACACAGCAGGTTAGGTTTCCCCACAAGTAAAATAATGCAGGAAAGGCTGGTGTGTATGGTCCATCATCCCCAGCAGCTCCCTGAGCCTGTGGGGCAGGGAGGGAGGGAGATAGCTCATAGAATCATAGATTCATAGAATAGTTAGGGTTGGAAAGGACCTTAAGATCATCCAGTTCCAACCCCCCTGCCATGGGCAGGGACACCTCACACTAAACCATGCCACCCAAGGCTCTGTCCAACCTGGCCTTGGACACCGCCAGGGATGGAGCATTCACAACTTTCCTGGGCAACCCATTCCAGTGCCTAAAGAATTTCTTCCTTATATCCAATCTAAACTTCTCCTGTTTAGGTTTGAACCCGTTACCATTGTCCTGTCACTACAGTCCCTAATGAAGAGCCCCTCCCCAGCTGTAGCCCCCNCTGTTTAGGTTTGAACCCGTTACCATTGTCCTGTCACTACAGTCCCTAATGAAGAGCCCCTCCCCAGCATCCCTGTAGCCCCCTTCAGATACTGGAAGGCTGCTATGAGGTCTCCACGCAGCCTTCTCTTCTCCAGGCTGAACAGCCCCAACTTTCTCAGCCTGTCTTCATGGGTCTGAAGTCACTGGAGCAACACCTCTATTCACTGTAGGCTCTGCAAGGTCCTGGGTACCAGCATTGGGGAGTTTAGACAAAGAAGCCAAACTACTGCAGGTTCCCTCCTACTCACTTCCCAGGGCAGATCAGCCCTCTCATGTGCAGAGGCAGTGCTGCTGCTCAAAGGTAATCTGTGATATGTGACAGAACATGAAAATCCAGCCAAACCAGTATGCCCAGCTGGTGGTATCGGTATCGGGGAGAGCAGCTCGACTGACCCTGGCTGGTGGAAGCTGCAACTCCATCTCCTTCAGCCCAGGAATCCTGCCCTGCCCTAGCACCAGCACTTCGGGCAATGGGGAGTGCAGAAAACCTCTGTGGTCACCTTTGATCATCAGCAGAGTAGAGTTGTTAGGAAGGACCTTTCTCCTGCAATGAGAAGTTTTGCTGTGGGATAACACAGTGGCAACCCCTCACCTAGTGTGTTAGAGGAGGGGATGGGATCAGTATGGATCCCTTCATCAGTGGAATTAGAGTTTGGATTGCTGCCATGGCTCTTTGAGGAGAAATTAGGGTTAAGTAGCATGAAGAACTGAGAAGCAACCTCTTTTTGCATGAGGAAGAGATGCTTGTGTATAAATAAATATGTGTATGTATGCATACAAGTATTTTCTGATATAAAGAAAACCAGATGCTTGCATGGCTTGCAATCTCATATTAAAACAAATAGAAAGATGTAAAGACTTCTTCATGCCCTGAAACCTTCCTGCTGCCCTCACATGTCTAAATGTCTGATCTGGAAGAGATGCTGTGCAAGGATACAGGGAGGCAGAGTGGGGCAAAGGACCTGCACAGCTGGAGCTTGAAACACTTTTGGATCACATCCTGATCATGGCTGATATTAAAAAAGCACATGAACAGACTTTCCTGCGATCATTTCGGTGACATGCCACTTCCTACTTTCTGTATTCTCTCACTTTTCCGTCTAGGACTTCTCTCTGCAGACATTTCCCACTCTTAACCTGCTTTTCCCCCAACCACTGTCTTCTGCCATGATATTTTTTGTTCCTCCTTCCTTCTGTTTCCCCCAGGTAGCTCCATCCTTTTCAGCTGCAATGACTCTTCCCTCTCTGTTTCCTCTGGACCAGAAGGAGAAGAGTCCTGAACCCATCCCTTGTCCTGGATGCAAGAGGAGCACTTAGGAGCATGCACTTCCAGACATGCTGTAGCCTGCTGTGAAGTCTGTCCCTGTCAAGCTAGACCCCAGCTCAGGAGATCTGCTCCTCTGTGAACAGCAGCGTGCTTGGGTTTCAATGCCAGCCCTCTTGCATCGGTGTGTAGGCTGTGGTCTTCATGGTTGTCACAGCTACAGTGCTCTGGGAAGCGCAGTGTTTTTGGGAAGAGCAGAAAAGCCTCCCTCGTTGTGCTTGTGCTGATGGATTGCACCACACAGAGGACAGAAGCTACACCAGTGTGGAAGAGACTGCTGCTGCAAGGTCAGATAAATACTAGAGCTGCACAGTTCCCATTCAAATTGAGATCCACGCTTTTCCCACACATGGGGTGCTCAGAAGATGGTTTGGGGTTACTCCCAAAATAAGTACCTACCTGCTTATTTCTGAGCCAGCTCTTCCAGAGCTTGGGAAGTCTTAGATGGTTTGGAGCCTCTGCACCAAACCAGAACCAGAGACAGCTAGCAATGTATGGGTTAGCAACCAGAAAACACGCGAACAGTGTTTAAACTATCAGGGCTGTATCTGCCACTGTTGTGTATCCTGCAGTTCTGCTATGATTTTGCCAGCAGCACAGGGTGTGGGTCACCCATGATTTCATCACAGAGCATTCCCAGTCCATGGCTTGGCTGGTGACTGGGCAGATTGGACATGGTTCAGGTTAGAATCATGGAATCATAGAATAGTTAGGATTGTAAAGGACCTTAAGATCATCAAGTTCCAACCCCCCTGCCATAAGCAGGAACACCTCACACTAAACCATGTCACCCAAGGCTTCGTCCAACCTGGCCTTGAACACTGCCAGGGATGGAGCTCTCACAGCTTCCCTTGGCAACCCATTCCAGTGCATCACCACCCTAATAGGAAAGAATTTCTTACTTAGATCCAATCTAAACCTCTCCTGTTTAAGTTTGAACCTGTTACCCCTTGTCCTATCACTACAGTCCCTAATGAAGAGTCCCTCCCCAGCATCCCTATGGGACCCCTTCAGATACTGGAAGGCTGCTATGAGGTCTCCACTCAGCCTTCTGGGTAAGAGACTTTAAGAGCGTGGATACAACCTGCTCTTTGCCAATTGGCCCCTTATATCAAAAACCCCCTCAAATGCATGTTCCCAGCTTGGACAGGGCAATTGTGAATCTGTGTCTAACAAAAGCCTTAAAAAAAAAAAGAGCAACAGAAATATTCCAGCAGCTTCACGTTTCCCAAGGGGTGAGAATTAGGCTGCCAGATCCCACAGCAACAAAATGTGCTCACAGGAAGAAACACAGATTTGTTGCAAATAGAGTCTGGGTCCAGAATCTGTCAGCCCAGTCTGAACCCAAAATACCAGGAGTAAAAGTCCAAAACCTCTACCCTGGACTCAGCCTGGTTTTACGCTAGCATGTACTAACATATACGGCATAGATGGCCTTGGAGTCCCAAGCACCTTCCCTAGTGCAAGGTCTTGACCACCTCTGTGGGTAAATCATTAGCACAGGCCCAACAGTCTTGGCCAAGCCAACCAGCTCTGTCCAAAACCATTCCTTAGCACCTCTCCTAGCTCTGTGATGGGCAAAGAGGTGACTAAGTGGACACCTTGCTTGCAGAAAAGGTCTGTAGTGCCTTTGGGGGATGCACCTAAAGATAAAGGCAGACCTGACCAGCCCAAAGAAGTAAACACACCATCCCTGGCAGTGTTCAAGGCCAGGCTGGACAGAGCCTTGAGTGACATAGTGGAAGGTGTGCCTGCCCATGGCAGAGGGGTTGGAACTGGGTAATCTTAATGTCTCTTCAAACCCAAACCATTCTGTGATCCTATGATTCAATAGAAAGAAACATGCTTTAGAAATACTCACCTGCAAGTGCCAAGAGGGGCAGAAGCAAAGTGAGAAAAGAGGCAGTTTTCTCTCTGGCTCATTTGTACATTTGCATCTGCTCCCACAAGTGCACCAGAACCCGGCTGAGCTGCCCAAGAGGAGCCAGCATGGAGGAAAGCAAGCAAAAACTGCCCTAATAAACCATGCCTATAACAGAGCTGCCACTGCGAACACACATCAATAATAGTAAACCAGCATGGAAAAGTCTGTGGTTGCTAAGCAAATTAATGTTCCAGCATAAACACCAAGTATAAATTAGCTCAGGGTGTGCACATGGGAAAGCAGCCTTTGCAGGCGAATGGGATGCTTAAGAGCTAAATGCTGGACAAGGCAGTAATGCTTGGTGGGAAGAGAAGTTAATGCCCCATTGTTAGAAAAGTGGGCTCGGTAGGATTTTAGTGGTGCACTGCTCCCATTAAATCTTTCCTGTATGTGCTTTGGGGGGAGCTCTGGCTAGCTCAACTCCTCTGTGCCTTTTTTTCAAGCATATAATAAGATAATGGCTTGTGATTCCTTGTGCAAGGCTTCCCATGTCTCCTAGGTTGATCCAGAGCTCCCATTTTGGTCCTGGCCATGTCCCCTGAGGTGTTTTGAGGCAAAGCTGATCACACGACAAGATGGTTAAAAGGCACCAAAAATAGCAGAGGCTATTTGAAAAGACAGTTCTGTGCTGGGAAGGCAGCAGACAGACCTTGGGAAAGGAGGGAAAGTCACATTACAATCCCTGCATTGAGAGCAGTGCACCCTGAGTGCGCTTTTCATTGCTCACTGGAGAGAGCACAGAGACAGGGGAGGGTTATTGAGCTGTTCCCCATCCTGGTCCCACTGGCTCCAGTGGTGTTGGCCTTCTTGTACCCCTTTTAGATGGGGAGGAGAAGCTGACTCTGTGCTTTATTTCCCTTTAAAACACATCTTTGTTGGACTCAGCAGCATGCTAGGACGTCAGTGGAATATTCTTAGTGGCTGTGAGTTGCCCTGTGGTTAAATAATAAACACGGCAACAAAACACTGGTACATTTTCCTAGTACAGAGCATCTATTGTCATCAGTTGTTAAGAAGTGCTATTCTTATCTGCAATCCCTGTCCTCCTATTTTATCCAGTTGCCTGTTCCCCAAACGCTTTACTGGGAGCAGATGCTAGGTGTATGTCATTAATTCTTACTATATATTGTTCTTTTGATATTCAGCAGTTGTCAGCTTTTTGTGAAGTCTTGCTACAGAGAAATGAAAGTTAGATGGCCAATGCTATTCAGTTAAAGAGATTTCATTTCTTATTCTCCAAAAGAGGGTATAAGCAAGCAGCTTTACTCAGGTGAGCAACCACTTGGGCTGAGCCTGTGTCCTATACAAGTAAATCCTTTATAATGAATTCTGTCTGTGAACGTCTGAGCGTTACATGGCGTAATGCAAGGAAAAAAGCTAAACACCAAGAGGAATTTAAGTTTTAAAATGCTTTAAGAGTTTTAAAACTCTTCATTGCCCCTCTGAATTGCATGTTTCCTACCAGTAATCCTACCTGGAATTTTTCCTGTTAAATACAATGTTTTTTCCAAGACTGGCTTGTAAATCAGGACTAGAATGGGACCCACTGAGACATTCACCATTTCTATGGGAAATTAGGAGGCTAAGTATGTCCAGATTTAAAAGTACCACAGAAAACGGCAAGGAGCACTGGCCAATATCTGCTCCACAATGAGGCACACCCAGCTTGTATTAAAGAACCATGCTCTGCAACTGAGGAGCAGCAATTCCTGCAGAGGTAAATGAACCCGTCCGCAGTGTCCTCAGCCCTGGTTCAACAACAGCACATGCGCTTGGCTATGCAAAGACAGAATTTGGCCTTTCACTACCATCACATGAAAAATGACTTCAATGTGACAAATGAGGTGGTACAAAACCCAGCTGGAGCATGACTCGTGTTTAATTTTCCTGGTATAACTCAGCAAACTTCCGTCCACGAGGATCCACGTGGCTTCTTTCATTAAACTGTACAGCATGTACCAAGCCCCCTGTCTTTAAGGTGACATTTCAAACCCCCAAAGAGGAGGGACAGTTGTCAGGGCTGTGATTAAAATAGAGCCTTGTTTGTTGGCATGACTTTTACTCAGTTCCCGGGTGATGCGGCAGCGAGCCCTGCCACCTCTCCCAAAATAAGATATGCCTCAGACGGATGCACACAGAATATCCTGCTGGATGTTGTCGGCTCCCAACCTGCCCTTGTTTGCACCTGTCCCAGTTGGGCTAGTGATTGCCTCTGACCAGCTTTCCATCATCCAGGCATGAGGACACCCAGGATGCATGTAGGAGTCTCAGATGGGTTGATAGAGTCATTCCACATGTGGGGAAGCAAACATGAAGCTCTGGAACCACCTACAGCAAAGCACTGTGGTTGTGCAGAAGCACAAGAGCAATAATTTGGGGTCCTAAAGCTGCATTTGCTTGTGCTCATGCAGTTCAATGTCTTTTGTGGGACCATACGATTTGTAAGAAGCCCCAGGAGCATATGGCCCATAGCTTGTCCATCACTTGGCACAGACCTACAACCCGGGTAAGTGAACTGATATAAATAGGGCTGAGCCAGTGTGGCTGAGCCCACATAAGCAGCTTTAATGCAACACCTGCTAATCACCAGCTCCTGGGTGAGACAGGCACACAAAGCTACCCTGCCACTGTGGGTTTCAAGAACTCATACTGGAAGAGGAGCCATCCTCTGACGTTACTGTCTCAAATGGAGCAAAAAGGATTAGGACGAGCAGCTGTGGCCATGTGTCAGGTCATGGTTAGGGTTAGACCTGGAAAGGTGCTCACATGTTGGTAGGGGCAAGGCAGAAAAGAGAGTAGCCTTGCAGCAGAAAATGAGACAATAGAATACTTTCATTATTATCACAATCTGCTTGAAAAAGCTCTATAAGAAACTCCAAGAGCTGGCAAAACAGCCTAAATCCCCTAAAAGCAACAAGCCAGGGGGAAAGCGCTTGTGTCCTATGCCATGGGGTGTCTCATCCCTGGACAGTAAGCTAAAAAACACAGACTTCATTGCCACTTTTCTCCAGACATGCCTTTTCACTGAATCTCACTCTGACTTTGGTAGCCTGACAGGGACATGATACTTACCATGACCCAGCCCTCATCAGCTTGTAGTTTCCCAAGTGTCTCAGTTCTCCCCTTTTTTATCTAGTCACATATCCCAGCTGTTTCAGCAGCTTCCTTGGGAAAGGCACAAGCTATAAAAACACCCTCTTCCTCCTAACAATACATCCTCTACCTGTCATCCCCTCCTTCTCTACATCCTCCAGAGTCCTGCCTGGTGGTTTTGGCTGGGTTTTGGCCAGCAGACAAGACCCGTGACTCACTGGCACTTCTCCTCTGAAGGTGAGAGCTGACAAGGGCTGGGTGAATGCCAGTGCTGGAACTGAGGCTGTCTCAGACCTGTCGGATCCACCCTTCCCATCTGGGCACAGATGACTGCATCTGCCCATCACCAGGCAGCCCTGCAGAGTGAAAGGCCAGATGAAATATGTACAATGCAACTTAAATATTGCTTTAGAGATACATTAGGTGATGAGGACGAGTAGGTTTTCTGCTGTTTGTAACCAGGAAAATCCTTGGTTTGTAGAGTCCAGCTCAATACCAAGAGAGGATATTGCAGGAAAAGCAAAACCTGCTTTTTTAATGCTGTTTTTTTGGTGACAGCAGCTCCTAGGTTGACTCGGTTCATCTTATCAGAGAGACTTTGATAAGTGTAAGATTTCATTCTTGTTATCAGTGGGGCAGGGTGTGCACACTGTGAATGGAGGATCTGCTTCCAGGCTCCAGTTTCTGCCACTGCGTGTGCCAGAGCCCTGACAAACTGCAGGTGATTAAATATTAACATTCATTGCAGCACATCCACCTTGTTCTAGATCAAATGGAAGCTCTTTCTTCCAGGAATGCAGCAGTTATAGTGAGCTGAACTAGGTGGGAGGTCAGTTAGGCACAGTACTGGTAGTGAATAAAGCTTTCAGTCAAATTGATGCCATACTCCCATTTTGAGTAGGGTGAATAGCTACATGAATAACAACAACGTCTACTCTATCCCTCCAGCTCTGATTTAACTCTTTGAGATTGACTTGTATGCTTTTTTTATTTGCAGTTCTTTTCTCTCTGCTCTACAATTGCTTGGGAAATGTTATGTGTCTTTGAATAAAACTCTCCAGAGAAACAGACCCAAACCAATCCTTTTTCCCCAGTTGGCATGATCTTACAGCACTTACAATGTGCTTCACCAAAGCATCACTTGCAGTTTTATGTACAGCAAAGACAATCTTGGATCACCAGTGAAACAGTCGCTTTTTAAATGAAGCAAATTGGAATAAAGTCGATAGAAACGGAAAAGGAACACTTGAAAAGAGAGGGCTGCCGTGACAATAGGCAGTGCTGGTAGATACTGAATGCAATCATAGCTAAGGCCTTTCCGTCCTTCTTTACATTGATGATGTTAAGAATTGATGACTGTTCCAAGAGCTCAGATTTAGTGGTGATTATACAACTACACAGGAAGGATGTTAAAATAGTTATTGAGAGAACATACAGTGTGCAAAGTCACCTTCCCAGCCCCATCATGTCTTTCATGGCACCACTAGACAGAGGTGGGTAAGCTGTGGATTAATGATTTGCTTTTTTTTCCACCCCTCTCACGTAAATGCAACAAATGTCTGAAAAAAACCTGTGCTCACATACAAAAGCTAACACAAATGTGTTCACCCTGGGGAGGCTGGAAGGGAAACAGTAGTTTGCCCAAACAACTCATCTTCATGATATTGATTCTGTCAAAGCAGCATAAATGAAAGAAAAGCCCTTTGAGTCTAAGCACCAAAGTGCTGCCTCCATTTGATATAATGAGCATGCTTTTTTGGGAAGCATGGAAGCCTGGAAGCCACCTGCTTCCCAGACTCCTGGCAGGTCAGCTCCCAGGCTTGGATGGAACTATTCAAATGGCAGCGGCCTGAAAATCACCGCAACCCTTTGCTTTTGCTAACCAATTGCACAGCAGGATGTAAGTCAGGAGAAAAGGTGAGGCATGTCCTGATTGCTCCGAGTTACTCAGGAGTTCAAGGACACAAGCTGCCTTAGAGAAGTGTGTGCGAGTGGCACACGCTGGGTTTTTGTATGGTACTGATGCTATTTTCTCCAGCTTGGACTCTTGTCTCTCTCCTTGCACTGTCTTTTTTTGCTGCAGATGCGGGTTCAGCTGAATTCCCAAACAAGCCACAGCTGCAGGGGTTGCTGCAGGACACACCATGCATTCACTCCTCGGAGAAGGAGCTGGCTGGCTGCTGCCTGCCTTCAGTGCCACTGCATACCCAGATGAACTGGCCATTAGATACGGCTGGCTGGCTGCTGAACCTGTGCCCAGAAACAGAAGCAATGGCTGTCCTCTGCCCCTCCAGACCCTCACCTTGAGCTGTGCTGCATCCCAAAAACATCCAGAGAGGGATCCCGCTGGGAACAAGGTCTGGGTGAGGACAGGAGCCTTCTCCAGCCTGGGGGGACCCTACAGACCCCACGTGCAACTGACTGAACTGAAGGCTCAGTGGTGATGAGAGGAATGTTCTCTTTCATGGAATTTCTAACAAATTCCATAAGCCCTGCCCCAGCTTTGCCCCCAGGGTCATTTCCAGGCACAGACTCTCTTGCTGTCACCGCCTTGGTCTGGATTTCTGACCTGCATGATTTCCTCCTAAGCCCTTCCTCAACCTCATGGGTTGGCATTTGCCCAGACTTCTCCATGGCAGTGACAGAGTTGCCTGAGCAACATTTCTCCCTCTGTCTCTGCTCCCATGCTGTCACTGCAGCAGGGCAAGATAACCCATTGCAACACCCACCCCCCCCCCCCCCC